>SGPK01000529.1:0-15773 GCA_004802695.1 Phellinidium pouzarii
CCAGGAAGCTATAACAGATAGCTCAAGGTTTAACTCTTCTCTTCTCAGGAGACTAATAGCATAGCGCTCGCACGCCATTGGTATAGTGAATTTTCAAAAAGAATGTCAGGTCTGGTCCATTTGCTGTCCTTGTTGTTGTTGTTGTTGTTGTTGTTGTTGAATTGCATTTATTACGCGCGTCAATCCACACGGGCCCGGTATTCTACGTGTATCCACTGTAGCTACCGATATTGGGGTGTTGCATTACTGCGGTTGGGGTGAAGGTGGTGGTGGGTCTTTCTAGTGTGAGGGAGAGACAGTGTATTTTAAAGGAAATGGTTGTCCATTGGTCTTGGCCAGGATAGGGCAGCAGGCCCCTGTACGTTAGGTCGAGATGTGTCCGATGGGCGGTTGGGGTGTGTGCGTCGTCGCACGGTTGTTTGGCTTGAGGCCCTCCGTTCTCGTGAACGGCGGGAAGCATGGGGGCCTCGGGTGTAAGCTGGGGTGGACCRGCTGGTGGTTCAGTCAGTCGCATCCGAGCCCTGTGGGTGGTGTATCGCCGNCCCCCTGGCAATACTGGAGAGTTCTACGGTACTCTCAAACGTCCAGGGGCTTTCTGGTTCAGCCCGAAACCCCGTAGTTTAATGGTCGTCGCGGACCTCATAGTTTAAATGTCATTGTGGACCCAAGTAGTTGCCCATTGCCATCTGCCCACGCACAACCGCTCGGTGGCCTGTTACCTCCGGTCCTGAGAAGGGATAATCCCAGGTTATGCTGGGGGCAACTCACGAACCCAACGGCTGGAACACTCTTCTATCTTTTACTAGCCTTTTTCCACACTTGCTAGGGGAAGTTTAATGTCCTACCCAGGACATGAGAACTACCCGTAGAGCCCCATCTAAACTTGGGTGATCGCAGGCGGGGAATAGTCTGTGATATTGGTCGGCGGAACGAAAGACCTGACAAAGATTTCGAATATGCCATTTGGTGCCGGAATCCAGTTCTTCGTTGCATTATCCGGGGGAGCAGCATTAGAAAAGCTATTGTATAGAGGGAACATTTAGACAACGCTTTATGTAGAATAGCAGAAAAAAGCGTACTAGATAATCAGTGACCTGTCTGCCTCGAACGTCAGGTTTGACCTATCTCCAAACGCATATCGATTTTCAGCATTCGCAGACAGGAAGTCATTCGTATTGTAGACCTACCCCGGTAGATTATGTTAGCTAAATAAATTGCAATAAAGAATGATTCCGCTCACTGTAACACTCCAGAAGCCACCCTCTTCGATAGGGGGTAGAGTTCCCAGTACAAACGTAGCCAAATTCATTCTGGTGCCATTTTGAGCACCAGAAATAAAATATACACTTTCTGCAGGGATATTGGCACCTAATCCGACTCTTGCGATACCTGCGCGCGTCAAGTAGTCCGTACAGTAAGTTCCGCCATTGATTGAGGACCTCCATCCAGATCCTGCAGGTACTCCCGGGAATGTAGAAGAGGCATTAGCCTCTAAGAATAATTCGCCTGCAGCGACAGCTAACGTGAGTTCGGTGATGTTAGCTGTTTCAGTCGGCGTTCCGCCTGGAGTTACGCCGAGGTTCGCAAGTGCTTGCAGTGCAGGAGCATCCGCAGATGGCTGGGGATCAACAGCAAATACGGTTGCAAGCTCGTCGAAGTAGGCCGAGCCGGCATCGTATGGAGTTTGTGGACTTGGAAGCGGGCTGGTACAATCGAGAGAGACAGAAGGAGGGTGAGAGTAGGGTTTGAGGTCAGTGAGGGCCGTCAAATTGTATTGCACTACGATCGCGTCCGCTGTAGTGACGTCGCTCTCATTCGATACAAGAGTTCTTCCTTCAACCCAGACATCCCATGATGGAGATTCGTACAATGGAAGATCACCAGGAATAAAACCGTTGAACCCCGGATAGACGATAGCGTACTGGCCCACAGAGTATCCGACTGCACGTGAACCAATGTCGGCGAAGGTATCCCTAATAGAATATATTAAAAAGGGCAGATCTTTACGAAAAAAAAAAACACTCTCACGTATAAATATAGAGAAGCTGAAAGACATGATACCGGCCGTCAGTTTCTGGGATCGACAGAACGACGGGTTCCTCTCGGAGATCAAGCCATGTAATCGAGTACAAAGTATCCACATTAGGAGCTGTTCAGTGTTCACAGAAGGCATCAGAGAAGTTATTATTCAATGTAACATATTTTATGTTCACCTACGATGGATATTCCGGCTGGTGTCTCAAAACTGAGCGATGAATACAGGTGGTTCGTGAAACTACCAGGCACATTACACAGGAAATCATTGCGCGTACGAGATAGGACGACGGGTGCCTAGCCGTATATATACGCATTAATGCCAGTATTGTTGGTTTGCGCAAGAACAAGAAAGGAGGCTGAGAATAAAGAAAGAAGTGTCGCGAGGACGCTAGAAGTGCGGTTAAAGCAGGTGAGCATGCTGAGGAGCGAGTCTAGCTTCAACACACCTGAGCTTGTTATACGCGCTCCTTTGTCGTAGGTGTCGGGAATCCTTGTGGCCTGCGCTGGTCGGCAGGTGCGAGTGGAACTTAGAAGACAAACAATCACTGAAGAATCACGGAGAATCGTCAGACGCATTGCGATCCGGTCACAAACGTTGAAGCGAAGTCTTTCACCTGCAGCACGGGAATAACCCAAAATAGCACATTCAGACTTAAGTTTTGGTTTTTGATAGTTGCCAGCGCTAACTCGAAACTTATCGGTTTTGCACTTTGAGACGTATTCTTTATCATAACTAAAATCAATGTTGCCAAATTTATTACTATTATTCAACATGCCAGTGATGTACTAATGTAATTTGACTTTTTTCATGAATATCATTTGTAACTCGTGCCAGGTGGATGCATTTATATTAGAGCACCAAAGCTGAGTATCATGAACTTATTTCATTGTCGCAGACCACTTTCGACTTTCTAGTTCTGAAATGAGCTTGGCATGACATGTCATCGCCTCGTATGTCCAGCGTTTCGGAATGTCCGGGTCGTCCTTGCTCTGATCCTCAGCGTAAAACACCTTCGACAATAATCAGCAACAATATGTCAGACATTCCTGCACTAAAGGGTCTACGTACCTCATATGACCAAGGGCCTCGCCAACCTGTCTCGAGCACAGCGTCGATGACGTTCAGAACAGGTAAAAAGCCAACATGACCCTCGGGAAGACCTATTTGGTGAGACAGTGGGCGATGCTCATTCGACCATGTATACAGCACATGAATCCCCTGCTTCTTTGCTGCCGCATCAAGCTTGACAGGGGACACGCGAGCGCCATCGGATATTTGCAGATAGAAAATTTTGTCAATGTGTGGAGCAAGAGTCGTCGTAAGGGAGTTCAACGAGTCAGAAAGAGTGGTCTGTGGAGGCGGGACAGTGTCCAATAGGGATGATGGCAAGGAGACTTCAGCTGCTAGATGGAGGGCTGTACGAGTAGAAGGCATAGACGCGNAAAAAAGTCAAAATCAAACGCGAGAAGACGGATGGTATAGCGCACCAGATATTTGGAAAGTGTCGAGACAGAGCCCAAAGTTTGGACGGTTGACGCGCTTGCAAATCTCCCAGGTATGCTCCCACGAATTTCTGTGAAAAGCAAATTAGATGTTTATCAATGACAATTAGGCTACTTTTCGCATTTACACATGCGTTCCCCAGGCCCACATTTCGTATGCACTGAAATTTCATATTAGAAAATTAATATAGCGGATGTAAAATGGGATCTCAATACTTACATACGGATTGGGGGATCTTGCGCATTTGCCTCGTCTGCTAAGGCTCGAAGGTTACTTGCCATTACATCGAAGTTTGAGCTGATTCTTGTGTCATCTGACGATCCTACTTGAAGCATTTGACAATTAAGAGCCTTACGTATGTATGCTTAGACAGCGCTTGCAATGCGCAGGTTCATGGGATATACCTTCAGCACCTTAAACCAGCTTCGCGCTCGCTTCAAGCCCTGCTCAACTCTTGCGCTATCACCGTACCCTTCGAATTGAGAAAAGCTTAAGACAGATCAGATTGAGCCACAATATTCAGTCATAAATACGGAATACCTACGGCATGACAGTAAGGACGCGTACTCCAAGTCGTCGGCAAAGCTCAGTGATACCTCCTGTTGCTTCCAGTAGCTTGTCCAAGTCTCCAGCGCCCGCGACATCGACTTTTCTATAGCCTTCATATTTTGACGAAGCATACTGCTCTAGATCTGGGAATGCGATTTCAGCCCACTTAAACCCGGCATCTGCGATGGCCTCTAGCTTCAACGGCAATGTGTGTGATGAGTGCATTCCTGCCGACGCCGTAGCATAGGACGCTGCAATCTGGTTCAAAGATTTGGCGTCGGACATAGTGGTTAGAGGAAGAGATAGACATCTTGAGTACGTATGAATTGAGAGTGGAATCGGTGACGGNTTTTTTTTTCTAAAATTCTAAAATCAATCCGGAACAACCCGGAGCCCGCCCTGAAGATGCTCAACGCGTCGTGGCCGCGTGCCAGTGGACCTGTTGACCTCAAATTCTGAGCAAAGGTGACTGCGATTTTGCAGCCCCTCTCATCACCTATCCTTCACCTTTTGTTCCTACGCTCCTTTCTTCTTATTAATCATGGCAATTTTCAGCTGGTTTTCGAAGGTAGCTCTCTTCTCTTCCGTGAGACTTAGCTGCTGAAACACTATGCAGAAAGAGCCGGAGGACTACGAGCAGGTGCTCTCTTCACTTGCGCTCGACATTCAGAAACGCCAGACGCGTCTTTCCGAAATACGGCTTCGTGAGAGGCGAACAACTCTCCTCTTGACAATGTACGCGCTTGCTTTTTGGGTTGCGTATGTTGGGGCCTGGTACGCAGGCTTGCTGCCGCAGGTTAGTGGTCTGCAGGTTGAGCGCACAGTGCATGTGGCTCTTGTATTTGTCGGGCCTATTGTGTGAGTCCTACGTTGCTAGTGCATTGCAAACTTGCTAATGTAATAGACTAGAATTCAATTCTCGAGGCGGATAGTACAGACATGGTACGCAAAGATCGGAAACGTCGAGGGTACGTCTTATATCTTGTATCATGTACTTGGAAAACAGACTGATATTTCCTATAAGAGAAAACTCTGAAAAAACTACTCGCTCAGCAGCGGAGTAAAGTCGAAGAAATCAAAGCGAAGACGAACTATTATTCAACGAAGAATCTCATCGAGCGATATGATGCTTCACCAGCAGGCTCGCCTTCCCGTCCACGCCCTGGATTGCCTCAGCAAATACCGACCACGCCCCAACGGCCTCCCCAAGTACAAAACATTGGATTGGCACCTGGTCAAAGCAGACCACAGACTCCAGGCGCACCTGTGATGGGACCGCAAGACGGCGCTGCATCCGCAAGTACGTGGTGTCCGAGTGCCTTAACGATCTTACAATATTGACTTATATTCATTCAGATCCCCAGATACCCACGACTCCGCCACGCAAACAGTGGTACGACAAACTGGCTGATGCGCTTTTGGGTGACGATGAAATGAGTGTGAACTCCGCGGCAACGCGATATGCGCTCATCTGTCAGAAGTGCTTTTCTCACAACGGGCTCGTCAAGGAAGACTTATGGGAGGACACTCGTAAGTTCTATGTCATCATTTGCTCCTGCTGTATCTTTATTTGCCCTTTATTGGCTTCAGAATATGTCTGCCCGAAATGTGGGAATTTCAACCCATCCGTGCGTTCGCTGAGAGTTGAACGCTCGACATCTCCATCTAGACCAGAGACCTCAATATCACAACTCCAACGCAGCTCAAGGTCTGGTCCGAGGAAGTCCGAGCCTCTCAGCGGATCACTGCTTCAACCTCCGTCAGCAGCAACGGGTGCTGGCAGACGGAAGTCAATGCCTGCTCCACAAGCGATTCCGCTCGATGAGGAATCACAACCTATGCCATCTGTTCCGGTGCATGCACCGCTGCGGCGCTCACCACTTTCCAATCCGATCTCTTTGCCTGATAATGAAGAGGAAGGTGACACGTCGCTCGGTCATCCAGAGGGGCAAGAGCACGCAATAGTCATGGAGGTTGACTCGTAGCTACAATTTGCTCTTGCTTTGCCCGCTTTTTTTAAAAACTCCTGTCTGTATTTTATACATTGCTATATTCGTACGAATTGAATGTTTTCTAGAAAATTTAAAAAGATACATACTATTCTATGATGAGTGTCGTGTATTTCACAAATTAACCAGTCAATGACACTGAACCATACTAGGTCTGTCTTACGACAAAATGAGTGCTTAGTTGTCCACCATTATAAAGACAAAAATTAAGCTGTTCGTGACTACCGTGAGCTGCTTAACGATGAAAAAGTGTCGTAGAATGCACGGTCTGCATCGCTAGTAAAGTCGAGGTCAGGGAAGGGGTTGCTCGGCCCGTGCCCAAGCCCAGTCGTATTACCGTCACTCATGCCAATGGTACCGAACGAATGCAAACCAAGAGCCTGTGTATCGAATGTCGAGCCGTTAGTTGCTGTCGAGTCTATTGCAAGCCCCATCCCGCTTAGTCCAAGAGGGTCAAACATCCCCATTCCAAGCATTACTGCATCCATGCTAGATTGTGTAGATTGTGCATTGAAGAGGAAGCTAAAATCAAATGAACTCCCACCGACTAAGAGATCGTCACTGTTGCTCATACGATGGTCCCTGTCGTCCGCGCTCAGTGTATACTGAGAGTCAGACGCGTACGAATCATCCGAGAAACAATCGGATCGATATGCTGCATTGTCCATCCCTCTGTAGTGAGGTTCACCGTGTGAAAAGTTACTGGGTTGAGAGTATAGTGGGTCGTTATTAATCACGGATGGGTTTAGAGTCTCTGTGGTGATAGATTGAGTCTGATCGCGCGTCAAGGAATACGGTAGTGATGGTGAGGAATTATAAATGAGATGTTGGTTGACATTTGCATTGTACGGTAATGGAATTCCTGAGGCCGTTTCCGCACTTCCACTGTCACTAATCTTGTGAGTGCTAGGTAAGAGTTCTGATGGAGGCAAAGCCGCTGCAACCGCGCTAGACACCATTCTTTCCTTTGCAGTACTCGTCTTCCTTCGCATTTTCAGTTTCTTCGTTAATGCACCATGTTGACCCTCTTTTGCACTACGCTGCTCTTTGAGCAATTTATCAAAGATATCAGCGATGCGTGTCCCGCATTCCCAGCTCTCTGAACATTCGCGGGCAAAGCCGATAAGCTCCTCCACACTATCGAGCGCTGAAATCTGCGCTTGAACGGCAGGTCGACGACCCATTGTAGCTTGTGTCGCTTGCAGAATGTATATTGTACCCGAGGCGAAGATAGTCTGAATGAGCGTAATAGGTGCAAAGCGGACCGTTCCATAATTCTTCCGCCAGAGGCGGGCAATACAGATGATTTCGCGCGCCGCCATATTACAACGCTAACCAATGTTATGATGTCCGTTATGATAACTTCCATGGAATCAAGACTCACTGCAACGCTGAAGCTTGAACCCACTAATTTTGCACGATGACGTTGGTAAAACGGGCGATGAAGAAGGATGAGCTGCCACCAAAAGGCTGCATGCATCATCAGCTTGCTGGGCAACGAATTAGATTCATTTGACGAAAGCTTCAGGTCGGAAGGGAGATCCTGGCGCCACGCATTAAGCTGAATGCTTTTCACACAGTCAATCTAATGTGTGCTCAAAGATACGGATTACATACTCGATTTCAGTAACGGCAAGTTTGATTTCTGTACCACTATCCGAAACTGTCAGCAGATTCCTATTCCAGCACACTCGTCAATAAGGGCAAAGACAGAAATATGAAACTTACGAACATACATAAGGTCTATTATACGCCGACTGATCTTCATCAATTGACAGCCCCACAAGAAAATAGTGAAAGTCTTAGACTCCCGAACCAGAGTAGCATCCTCTGCTCCTCTGTTCCCCCGCCATGACATCAAATCAAGCCTTTCGCCTATCTTGCCCTCCGAGATGGTGCTTAAACAAAAAGGGTCACCCATGGCCATTACGTCGCGGGGTTTCGGACTAAAGGCATTGTTATCTTCTGTGGAACTATCCTTCTGATTTCTATCCCGTTTGCTAATGGACGGAAGCGATATTCCGCACTCTCGCCCCACGTACAAACTCCAACATGCATCTTGAGCACAGCTCATGTGAAAAGCCCATGCACGATCGAAGACTTGCTGGGGGCGAAGACGTCCCGCGCGGAGAAGCGGAGTGCAGTCTGCTGATAGTCCAAGTGCCTGTGCAATACGCACGGACATGCCTGAAAGCTTTTCGCATCAGTTTTTGATCTGGAGAATGCAGTAATAAGAATCACCGAAGTACATGAACCCAAGGGTTTGGTGTCCTTGACCACTATAATAGCTTGCGAGAATTCCAAGTGCTTGAACAGTGCTTATGTTAGGCCACGAACATTCGTCTTCGATATACGTCTTCGCTTCTTCAGCGAATCGCATGCGTGTTTCTAGCTTTCGAACTTCTGCATCCGTCGAGAAAGCGGTCGCTAAGGCAAGCAATGAGTTGTGCAGAAAAGGGGAGTAGTGTGCGAGTTTACGAAGGGAAGCAGAAGAAGAATGAGTCAAAGAAGTCGATAGAGAAAAATGGAGGAAGGTGTGCATATCGCGAAGAAAGTACTCTGGTATGATACGCATGCACCAAGAAGTTAAAAAGAAAAAGAGCCGATCCAGGAGCCTATGCTTGAAGTAAGCAACAAGGTTTCATGGCTAAAAGTTTCACTCACACATCGTGCTCTCTCCGCGACAGCGGAATTCCCTTTGGTAGCCAGCGGTTCCAGCAATCACTCTGACATTCACAACCCTTCCATGTGTCCTCTACTACTTCCCCAGTCAACAAAACATGACGTTGGGTTCTTTCAGGAGAAAGCGAGCGCGCTGCACTGTATCTTGTCTTTTTCTTGCCTCTTCTGTCCTTCTTAGAACCTGGCATTGTTCGGAGAGCGTCTTTATGTACTTGCATCTGAGCAGAAGTCAGGCCATTTTGGGAAGAGGCCCGTGAGAACTGATGCGCTTTCCGGCGATTTCTGCTGCTACTTAAGTCTTGAGAAGAGAAAGAGTCGTACCCACTTCCACCACTGTCAACGAAATGTTGAGAACGAACAGGCAAAGCACGTTGCGATGTTCGTCGACGGAGGCGGAAGACAGACGTGAGGCCGTACATATGCAGGTCTTCTTGTTCACTCTTTAATGAAGGAAGAATAGTTAAGAAAGCGGGCACTCAACACAGAAATTCATATAGACTTACGAAGAGCGTTTTCGTTGGTGCATCTAAAGTATCATCCAAATCATCATCACTACCGTTGCTATCCCCATCGCTGTCGAAGGCACTCTCAACATCGCAATCGTGATCTTCTTCTTCTCCATCTCCATCTCCATCATCCTCATTCACAATATCCATGAAGGTAGAGTGAGTGTCTTCACCTATACCACCGCTGACGTAATCTGGCTGCAAGAGACCTCGCAATCCAGTCCCATAGTTGCTAACGCTAGGTAAATCATGAGTGTGCGTCCCATCATGAACTGAACTAGTCACTAGATCCGGCGGATTAAGTGACGAGGAGGACACAGCAAGACGCATGTCTCCCACGTGATCATCGGATATAGTAGCAATATGCTCCAGTCCAGGGCTAGATGTGCTCCCAGCTCTCGCCAGGCTAGTGCTCGAAGTAATGCGTAGACGAAGCACAGAGACCTCCCGGGTCAGTCGTTCAACCTCCGTGCGCAGGAGCGCGTTTTGGTGCTTTAGTGCCTGCTCATGTGCACGAGTAAGTGGGCGACGCGCATCTTCTTGAGTCCAGATACACTGCCAGACAGAATATTAATTAGGATTAGTAAACGTAAGCATAAAGATGGTTGAGATCAAGGCGAGCACTACAGCAGTTGACATACGTCATGTCCCATCTTCTGGCAACGCTCGCATACAGGCTTCCCACCTTCGCACTTCGCTTTTCTGTATAAGAAAAAGAAGCATACGTAAAAATGCAGTCAGTATTAGATATCAAGCTCGAAAGGACAACAACGCTGTTAGAAGATCGTTTTTAAAGACGCGAAGACGTTGATGGCGAGGACAGAATCCGTTAGATTGGTCCAGCGCAAACCAAATTACCTTAGCACATGAAAGGCAGAAATAGATGCTCGAGACAGTAGGAAAAAAACGCGTTTTAAGCGAAAATCGGGGAATCAAGGAATAAGAAATAGATGAGGTCTTACGCACGCTTTCTTACACTGCGCACACGCATGCCGCGCATATTTGGTCACGACAGTACGCTTTCCTTTCGGCGGTCGTCTCGATTCACCCTCATTCCTCCCTTCGTCGACAGCAGAGCTCATACTCTTTATGACAGCTAAAGTTGAGTTATAAAGACGAGATTTCTTGTTGTGGAACATTTGGAAACAGACAAACAAAGATACGTACCAGAATTCAAGACGTTTCTGCCTCCCAATGTGAACACGACTCAGATCTGAGGGAAGAAGAGGCGTAAGTTACCGAACTGGAAATGGAAATAGAAATTTTATAAAATGGATATACACATCTACTGCCTGGTTAGATCGGAAGTTAACGAGCAGGTAATGGTCGCCTCAGAGCTCCAGACGGGACAGGAAATAAGAATCCAAGTTGTAGAATCCTCTTGACTTATTGCAAATCGCATTGCAATGCAGTGCATCAGCGAGAACCGGGTTGACTCAGGGTAGACAAAGCCGAGGAGAGAGGGATCCATCGTGAAGGTCTTTCCTTTCAGATAATACAGGGCACCGCAGTTGTGTACGAGATATCAGTTCGCACCGGACACGTCGTGGGAACTCGTCTACAAATTCGGCAACGTAGATACTTAAATTGAGGAGACGCAAGCTGAGAGGTACTGTCTTCTAGTTCCCAATTGTCTTATTCCGTGATAGCGTGAGCTAGACATAGGTATGTAGATAACATAAACCAATAACGGTGTAGTCCTTGTTGGTCCAACGGCTAGGATACGTCGCTTTCACCGACGCGGCCCGGGTTCGACTCCCGGACAGGGAACGTGAATCTAAAGTGTTTTAGTTTTTTCTACTTTCAGCCACATAAAACAAAATTATTGCTTTTGTGCATCAGCAGTAGACAAATTCTCAAAACCAGTCTATGAATAAAATTATTTTAGTCAGTACAGTCTGCGTACCGACGTTTCAATGTCCTATGCATAAATAAGTGCTGCGACCGTGTCCACGATGTTGATACAAGAATTTTTCTACTGCTGATGCACAAAAGCAATAATTTTGTTTTATGTGGCTGAAAGTAGAAAAAACTAAAACACTTTAGATTCACGTTCCCTGTCCGGGAGTCGAACCCGGGCCGCGTCGGTGAAAGCGACGTATCCTAGCCGTTGGACCAACAAGGACTACACCGTTATTGGTTTATGTTATCTACATACCTATGTCTAGCTCACGCTATCATGCCTTGAGACTTCCAAATATCTTACGATAAATTGTACACGGAATAAGACAATTGGGAAGTGCTATTCAGCTTTCTTTAAAATAAGACTGCCAGTTGGAGATAGCCGGTTTTCAGAGTTCATGGCAAAAAAAAAAAAAATCGGTTCCTAGTTCTCTGAGTTTACAATGATTTCCATACAGAAACCTGCATTTGCGATATAAACTTCGTAGACAATGTAGGGAGCTATGAGAATTTGTGCGGAGATGTTGAGGCTCGAGCTGGGAACTGTGTGAGCTTTGATACGCTCGTTGTTACCTCGGCCTAGACTCTCAAATTTGCATCCACTATGTTCCTTTATTTTTCGAGAGTTAGAGATACACGATACTGAAATAATGAAATACATGTGGTAGCATACTTTGGGATATGTCCCACAGCATAGGCAGATGAAGGAAATGAAGAGACCTTAAATATTATCGTGCGGTCGTTGCCGTTCATGAAATAAGCATGTAAGCAAATATTGTCTGATTTTACGCGAAAGAGAGCGGAGAAGTCAAATTTTTAAAACTTGCGGCCGCTCCCTGCCAGCCAAATATAAGACATCAAAAACTGGAATAATGTCGAAGACAAAGCATGGAACACGGAAGACGTACACGCTCACGCTCTGAAATTTGGACGAGTCAGGCACACACGCAAAAGAACTTTACATACACATGCGTTGCCGAGGAGATCTCGTACCAACCGTCCATAGTGGTACGTTGGATCGTGTAAGACTTCGCTGGAAATGGAGTAAGTGCGATCTACGCGGTAGTCGGTGAGATCGGCAAGACGAAGGAGAGGACGTGAGACCCGGGACAGGCGCAGGCCTAGGATTGGATTACTGTCAGGAGCTCGAAGTGGGAGATGACATCTCCGCGAAGACCGTTTGAAGTCCAACAACGCGCGGGAAGAGCGAAGTCTGGATCGACCCACGTCTGCCGAGAAAGGAGGTCAGCAGGTGATAGACATGGGGTGTGCGGCATCAGGATACTTCGTATAAAGGCTTCGCGAATTCGGGTAGCTTTAGGAGGACTGTCTTGAATCGTTGAAAGAGAGCTTATGACGCTAGATGATGTCGTAGGATAGCCGAAGATGCGGATGGCTATAGATTGCGAGGCGATGAAACTGAAATCGAAAAGGAGGACTGACGTTTTTGCAACGCGTTGTGTGCGTGCCCATAGGAGTTTAATCGCTGATTGAAAGAGTCAAGACGACAAGAGAGGAAATCGCCTAGGGGAAGTCTGAAGATGAACTGGAAAGCTTTGATGTGTTTCCCGGTCTTCACGCACATCACAGCAGGAGATTGCTGAGTCTGCGAAATTCAATGAATGACGATTGAGAGCGCCATCTGGACTCGTCAAATCCGACAGCGGGGCGGACCTCGAAGGATGAATTTGAAAGATTTGAATGGGGTCACAGCGGCGCCTCGGCGGTCATGAAAGCCTGCAAGGTTCGTCGCGAGAGACGATATAAAGTTCAGATTTTACTCTGCGAGAGTTTAATTCTTTCGGCCGGTCAGACAGAGCACATTCTGGGGGTTGTCGATGTCGTTCAGCGAGCGGGGGCAGTTCCCGGTCAATTACTTTTTTTCATTCCCCGCAGAGAAAAGATTTATGGCTATGCCAGATGGAGATGAGCGAAGAGCGCGAACTGAGTACGCCCTCGCCGTTTTGGTGGATTTCTCAGATGGAGTTTCTCGTAACTTGGGAGGACATTGGGATGCCAACGAGTAGCAAACGGGAGAGCAGGACCAAACAAAAAGTAAAATAAAATAAAATGTAGTACTACTGAAAAATTACGTAACTAGCAGGCGCGACTCTCCCAGCGACGAGCTCACTGCTGGACAACGACGACAACAGCCCATAGAGTGCAATGCTGACAAGATGTAGGATACAAGAGTTCAATATCACTTACAGAGACGCCGATTTCCGCAACAAAATGCCTCGAGGCAGACACGTTGTTCTGGTACCAGCGCCCCGGCCTGCCCTCGCGCGGACTCAAGATAGATACACCTCACAGTACGTGTCTTTCCTGCTGAGCACTTCCTCGTCTGTCCGCCAGCATCCTCGCTCGCCTGCTCGCATGGCGTTTTCGTAGAACTTCTGATCTTAGGAGTTCGCACCAAGTTCTCAGGTCTGCCCTATTCGGTCCTCTGGAACTGCGTTGGCATTTTCTTTTCCTTGACGAAATCGCTTGCTGCTGCGATCACCTTTTCATTCTGAGCTGAGTCTGAGCAAACACCTTCTATTAACTCCACGCTCGCTGTCGACTCGTCTTGGACTTTATCCATATTATAGAATACAGGAGGTGCATTACACTTACTCGGAGGTGAGCTCGAATTTCAAACACGAGTTCTGAACAACTGACAAGTACTCATCGAGGCCCCGCACTTCAATTGTCCTCTTTTGCATCCATCCTTGTTCACTGAGACGCGATCTGCTTTCTCCTATTTCTCTTCGCCTGAACACGTTCTGTACAGACTAAAAGCTTCCACAATACTAAAGAAGGCCGAACCCATTCATGACCGAATATGCTACGACGCCCTCTGCAGTCGAGGAATGGAACGCTCAACGCGACCGCACGGCTACGTGGGTGCATGCATCGCTCTCACCTGAGCTGTGTCTGCCGCCGTCGCGGACGCCTTCAACGGGCTCTGACTACGCTCGCCATTCGCTCTGGGACGGCTCCGGCTGGGAACCGCCGAGTGACTGTGAGAGCTCTGTCAGTATTCCGCCGACGATGATGTTGCAATATTCGGATCACCGCAAGGTGATGATTAGCCCGACTCAGAGCGAGACGAGCGGGTGGAAGGCGAGCGGGAGGGTCAGGGAGGGATCCGGAACAGGGGACGGGGATAGAACGGAGAGGGCACAATCTCACCGCGGACACATTGTGGCTGACTCTCAGCAGCAGCGGGAGCGGCGCTCCAGCGTTGAACAGATCCAAGTGGCACCGATCGTGCCGGGTGCTGTCCCTAGTCACTCGAGCTCAGCGCGTCTCGCACAGGCCGTTGCTGCCCCTCTCCCGGACTCTCACTCCTCATCCCCCTCGTCCCGAAACTTGAACGGTAGCGAATCTTTGGACAAATTACGCTTCATGGCAAGATCTCGTTCCCGCTCTCCATCTCATACTCAAGCTGCGCTCGACGCGTCAACAAATCTATCCCAATCGTACCAGCATGCTCATCCTGCATCTCATGTGTCACAATCGCACCATTCTTCGATCCATTCTCAGGCACAAGGACTTTCCCAATCAAATGCGCCATCGCATGCCGCAGCGCGCCCTTCTCCACCCCCTCATTCTAATTCTTTATCTTCATCGCACTCGCTCTCTACTGTCCCAGAGCCGATCATAATTCATCCACCTGCACCATCCGCATCGCAGCCGAGTCACTCAACGCAATCGGGCTCTAACAGTAGCATATATCCAAGGTCTTACGCACCTTCACATTACACCCAGCAGACCATGCAGGCTGCTGCTCATGTTCCGCTTCCCCCTCCGTCAACTGCGTCTGCTTTGCTTTCTTATTATTCTCAAAGTCAGATGAGGGTCGAACCTGAAAATAATTCTTCGCATCATAATGTGTCCGATAGACCATTCTCGCAACAAGCTCTGATGCAGAATAACTACACTCCTCAAGCACCTCTTTCGGGGTCCCAGCGTTCATTCTCTGCGTCTGTTCAGCATCAGACGGGAGGATCGCCTATATATGCTTCTGCGCTACTCGCTCACTCACAGTCCCATCCGCCCACGGCACAGGTGCATTCGCATTCTCAATCGCACTCGCAGGCTGGTCGTGCGAGCACTGTATCATATGGCAATCAAGCAGGCCTCGGTGGTGGATATGTCGTTGTCAACCAAGCGAATACGCCTGAGGAGCAGGCCGAAAATCAAGGAAGCGTGGGTGGTAAAAGCACAGATTCACAGCGCCATCGTGGCTCACTTTTCAATGTATTTGGTTCCCGCGGGCCAAAGTCGCGCTCGCTGCCCCAGGTAAAGCTTGAGAAGGACGCACAGGTTCTCCCACCTCCTATACCAGATTCGCCAGAATCTCACTATTCTATTCATTCACACCACTCAAATCATTCAAATTCGTATCCCTCTCCTGTCTCCCCCATCTCTCCTCCACAGCCCATCCCTACTTCAAATGGGAACTCGCGTCGTTATAATCCTGCATTAGGTCCAAATCCGCCGTCGATCGTCTACGCTCCTGCGCGGCATGGAAGAGCCACACGCTACTCGCCGCCGCGCATCATGTATATGCCGGGGACTTCCCCCGCGCCGGCGTGA
>SGPK01000053.1:0-78172 GCA_004802695.1 Phellinidium pouzarii
CTCACAATCAGTCYTTTTATTTAGTCGGAAGGACTGGTGCAGGTTGGTGATCATCTGTCATATCTTGCTATGTTACACTAATATATTTGAATAGGCAAATCGAGCATTGCTCTAGCTTTGCTCCGGGCTATCAAAACGGCTGGGAAGGTTTACTATGATGGTCTTGCAACTGACGAAATGAATCTGGACGCGTTGCTGTCAAATATCACACTCACTCCACAGCAGCCAGGACTCATTCACGGGACGCTGCGCGAGAACCTTGACCCATTTGGGCAGCATGATGATGCATCGCTCAACGATGCGTAGCGCTCCTCAGGCTTCTTCAATACGAAGGAGCTGGTTATGAAACATAATGAGAGGAAGCATGCTGGGCAATGGGAAGCTGAGAATGACACGCCTACTACTGGCGCTGAGGAAAATGCGGGAGATACACAGGCGAAGACTCGGATTGGACTTGACACAATGATCGAGAGTGGCGGAGCGAATTTCTCACTTGGGCAGCGACAGATCATCGCTCTTGCGCGGGCTATCGTTCGGAGGAGCAAGCTCCTTATATTAGACGAAGCGACAGCTGCCATAGGCGAGTCCTCTGCTGGTATACCGTTGGCGGTCATGTTGACATATACTTGTTTGGATAGATTATGACACGGACTCAGCTATTCAGAAGACGTTGCGCACCGAGTTCAGCAGAGACACGACGTTGATCACGATTGCACATCGTCTGCAGACGATCATGAATTACGATAAAATTGTAGGTGTCTCTACATCTGCTAAGTTGAATGCACTGGCAAGTAAAGCGTCTTTTCAGATGGTTCTTGATGCTGGAACAGTTGTCGAGTTTGACAGTCCGAAGGAGCTTCTCAAAAAAGGAAGCGGATCTCTACGTGCTCTTGTGGATGAGAGCGACGACCGTGAAACTCTTCTGTATCTCGCTGGCTTCTAATAAACGATCGACTATGTTTACGTTCACGTGTAGAAGTAACTTGAATGTTCTTGGATAAGGTGCATACTTACGTAATGATCTAGAATGTTCAATCTTGATGCGCTCAAGTTGAGCGCATCAAGATTTAATAACTAACTCTTATCAGAGTGTTTAATTGGTTGGGTGGGCAGCTATATATATATAAGACCATTAAACTCATCCTTCACACCTTACACTTGCGACCCATTCATTTCATCTGTTGAATTCCGAGCTCGCGTGCTCGTTTTTTGTCTTAAATAATCGCGTGTACGTTTGGACCCTCACGCAATTGTGAGGGTACCCCTTTGCCCACCCGGATATTTGTCTCGAGTCGACGTGTACTTCAACATCATCCAGAGCTCGGTGGCAGATGCTGCAGTCCTGGGCTCGTGAGGACCTCTTGTTTCTCCCTCCTGCCTTCGCGGTATTGTCACTTGCTCATGTGTCTGCGAAATGGCTGAAAAATCCCGGGGACACTTCGAATAACGTGGAAACACTTACGGCTGCACGTTCTGAAGAGCACACCTTAGCTTCCGTGAAGCATCAAAGTCTCAAAGAGACTGTGAAATCACTGGATGGGTTTTCTATCATACTGTTCCGGCTTCTCAGACTTTTGAGCATACTTACATTGCTATCGCTGGAAGTCTTTAAGTTGAGCATTGGTGAAGGCTCCAGTGCACGTTTCCATCAAGTGCCATTCTACGTACGTACTCTGCGTCGCATTCTCTGCATACCTTAATATCAAATACTCTTTATATTTATTCTTTTACTAGAGTATCGCCTCCCTCTTTGCCATCTTGTCCATTGCTACACCTCCGCGCTGGAGAGATGTAACGTCCCGGCAGCTAGCCCTTCTCCTTTTCGCCGAGTTCATAGTCTACTTCGTCTTAGACGTATGGCCATATGCGACATTGAATCAGACGCCATTTGACCCTCCCTCAGACTCAGCAACGTGGACGCGTATCTCACTACTTTCGTTCAGCGGCGTGGTTGTCCCGCTCATTATGCCTCGTCCATTTCGGGCCCTGACACCCAGAGCGCAACCAAGCCTCGAGTTAACCTCGTCCTTGCTCTCGCGCTATACATACTCGTACCTCGACGCTATCGTATTCTACGCATACAAGGTCCCCGATGTCACGGTTGCAGATATGCCCGAGGTTCCGGAGCACGAAGAGGTCGAAAGACTAAGCAAGCAAGCGTTCCCGGCCCTTGACCCAGTTAGGGTCGGTAAGAGGCACATTATCTGGGGTATAATACGTGTCTGGGGTTAGCTATTTCTCCTGACTATCATAGGAGCGAATTATTAACAGCGCCATTAGGCAAGGATTATGCCCTTCTGGCGCTTTGGTTGTCTTTGAATGCCATATCAGATTTTGCTGGGCCGTATGGGATGAAGAACCTGCTAGAGTACGCCGCCGAGTTATCATTTAAGAAAAAAAAAAACAGAGCAAAAGTGTAAACTAATCTTTTTAGATACCTTGAAACCGGTGTCTCGCCGCACGGTCTCCACAGTTGGGTATGGATAGTTATGCTCACTGCTGGTCCACTCCTCTCGGCGTGTCTCTTTACACAGTACCTCGCCGCCTCAGTGAGCTGCATTGAACATATAAATTCAGCTCAGTCTTGCTGACAACGGAGTTGAATTCTACAGACACGCGTAATCATCGAGAATACTAGTGTGCTCACTTATCTTGTCTTCCACCACGCGCTGCGTATCCGATTGAAAGGAGATGCACTAGACGACAAAGAGGAGGAAATACAAAAAGGAGACAAGAAGGAGACGGACGTCAGCACACGCGCGACAATTACGCCTGCAACCACGGATGCGGATACAATTGTGGGCTCCGAGGACGGCCAAGCACCTGATTCGTCTGACGTAGCAACAATGGCTACACCTGTCAGCGATGCAGAACCAGTCCCAGATGGCGGGCACGCAAAGGAGAAGACCGAGCACCTCCTTGGCAAAATCAACACCTTGATAACTGCAGATTTGACGGCAATTCTCAACTCCGATAGAATGGTTGCATTCCGTGCGCCCTTCTTCATCTAACAAACGTGCCCGTAGAAAATAACTCATTCTCCCGTTCGAAGCTGTTGCGGTTCTACAACTTGTACTCACAACTATCGTTTTGTACAACTTGCTGGGTTGGGGGAATGTTGCTTCTGTTGATAAATGTCTTAGGAAACGTACTGATATAGGCGACAATTTTTACAGTGCGCTCGTTGGTTTTGCTATCTTGCTTCTTTTATCGCCGGCTCCGATGTATATTGCGAATTTGATCGCAGGGGTCCAACATAGCAAGATGAACTTGGCAAGTCTTACTACTTGCTTTCTTCTGCTGGAATTCTAACTCGGACATACTTCATCATAGACGGACAAACGAGTGCAAGCTGTGACGGAATGTGAGCTCTTTCGCTTCAGGACGATTCTGACTCTCAAGTCTGATACCTCGGCCGTCAAGCTCTGGGAATACTCAGGATGATCAAGCTCTTTTCCTGGGAGTCGTACATCCTCAAGCAGCTTGCGGATAGTCGTGAGAAGGAACTCTCAAAAATGAAGAACTTCAGGCTTCTTTCAGTTGGAATGAATTTGGTGAACCAAGTGATTCCGTTTTTGTCAAAGCTCATTACGCTTTCAATCTATGTGCGTCCTTACACTGCCTTCTATGAAATAGTACAGTATGTATTGAAGATCTCGGTGTAGACTCTCGTATCGAAAGGGGATCTTACTGGCAAGTGAACTTCTGTCTGTTGTTTTGATCGATCTCACTAGGCACACGATTCAGCATCTCGTATATTCGCCGCGCTTATGGTATGCAAATACTGGATAAGCTTGGCGGAATTACGTTACTTAGTACGGTGAATTCTAGATTTTCAATATGATGGAGGAACAACTTTTTCGTGTCATGTATAACATTCCAGAATTAATACGAAGTACGAGACTCGTCAACTCCTTCAATTACGACAACTCATTCAATTCATATAGTGAAAGTTTCTTATGATCGTTTCAGCAAATTCCTAAACTCGGTGAGTGCGCAAATGTTTCGAAATCATATCATATCATAGCTTATTGTTTTCCTTTATCTTTTCATAGACTGAACTTCTCAGTGAAAGTAACACTCTATTTAAATCAGCTATGGATGAGGCCATAATAACCGAACAGCCTGACAAGGATGTTATTGGCTTCAATGCTTGCTCGTTCTCATGGGACTCGTTCGGTGACAGTGACTCTCACATGCTAAAGAAACATCACGGCCGCAAAGAGTTCCAACTACATTTTGACACTGAGGTCACTTTCAAGCGCGATAGTATTAATCTTATCGTCGGGCCTACTGCCTCTGGAAAGGTTCGCAGGAGGAGTAACTTATTCAATGCGAAGTACACTAACTCCTCAGTCTGTCATAGACATCTATGTTGATGGCGCTCCTCGGAGAAATGTACTGCAAACCGCATGGCATACATTCGTGGTGCAATTTACCACGAGGTGGTGGTATTGCGTATGCTCCCCAGGAAACATGGGTGCTCAATGAAACCATACGGGTATGTTACCATAAGAGTCGGTGTGTCTTCTGGTAAACGATACCTCATTCATAGGAAAACATCTTGTTTGGAGAGCTTTACGACGAGAAGCGCTACAAGAAAGGTAAGAGCGAACGGAGTATTATGTATAATGAAGACAAAACTTACATGCTTCTTCTACTTAGTCCTTGAGCAGTGCGCTTTACAGAGAGATCTTGACCTCTGGGAAGCTGGGGATCTTACCGAAGTTGGCGAGAAAGGTCTGACACTGAGGTGAGATATTCCTATATGATGTTAACTTTATGAACATAGCTCAAGACCGTACTAAATGAAAGTGGCGGTCAAAAGGTGTGTTTCGTTGGTTTTTATGTATGTGAATATCTTTGAACGAAATATATTTCCGTAGGCCCGTGTGACGCTTGCTCGCGCCCTCTACTCTTCAGCCTCGATCATTCTGCTCGATGATGTCCTAGCAGCCCTCGATGTACACACAGCTAAATGGATTGTCGACAAGGCCCTCAAAGGGGATCTTATCCAGGGACGTACGATACTTTTGGTGACACACAATGTTGCGCTCACCGCTCCAGTCGCCACGCACGTAATAGCCCTCGGGAGACATGGGAACGTTTCTGCCCAGGGCCCGGTCTCGGAGATTCTCCAGAAGGACTCCAGACTGCGTGCACAGGTAGAGAAAAAGTATAAGGAAGTCGAGGAAGTTGTTGAAGACAAGCTCGATGGAAGGGATAACACAAAGGGCAAAGGTGACGTTCGAACGGAAGACATGAAAAAGGATGCTGGGAAGCTTGTAGTTGCAGAAGAGAAAGCAATGGGTCGAGTAGAGACGGCAGCGGTGATGCTCTTCGTAGGCGGCGTAGGCGGTCCCCTGATTTGGACAGTGCTTCTGGGAACTAAGTGGGCGGCAATGTTAGTGATGATATTCCAGACTTGGTTTGTAGGTTATTGGTCCAATCAATATGCGAGTCAGTTACCATCAGAAGTCCCAGCATTAAAGTAAGCTATTTCTCTTCTAATTGACCAAGCATCTGACCATTTGGAACAAATTGCATAGGTATCTCGGCTTCTATGCCTTTCTCAACATGTCAGGATATGTGTTCGAAGTTGTTTCAGAAGTAATCTGGGCATTTGGATCTTTGAGAGCCTCGAGAATCATTCACTTCCATTTGCTTGAGAGCATTTTCTCGTCGACGTTCAGGTAAGTTCTCTTTCTTGCTGTATCTGAGCAATCCTCATATCTTTCTTTGTCAGGTGGTTGGACATTACCCCTGTGGGACGAATTATTACAAGGTATGATTGCCATTCGCTTCCAGAAGAGCCTCTTGTCTCACATGAATTTACAGATGTACTCAGGATATGAGTACTATCGACGAGCAACTTTCGCAAATGGCCTCTCCATTTTTAACGATTACTATCAATCTCATTTGTCTTTTCTTTGCCGCTGTCTTTATGGTCGGTTGGTATGCTTTGATCCCGGGTGTGCTTGTTACTGCTCTGGGCGGGCTCCTTGGCTGGATCTACTTGAAGTGCCAGATATGCGTTAGGCGAGAGATGAGGTATGAATAGCATTGTAATTCCCAACCTTGCTTTAAATTGTACTGAAAGCCTCTCTCACTTCCTGCACAGCAATGCGAAAGCTCCCGTCATGACACAGGTCGGAATCGCTTTAGCTGGCCTGTGTACGTTTTTATTCGTTAGATAACTGTACATTGTACTGAAGCTACTTTATAGCATCGATCAGGGCTTATGGTGCTCAGACTCTTTTCCATGTCGAGCTCCGAAAGCGCATCGACGTATACGCACGAACCTCACTCACGTTTTACGACATTAATCGATGGATTTCCATACGCATCGACAGCATGGGAGCAATCTTTGCCGGTGTGGTGTCTGCGTATCTTGTATATGGTGGAAAGGTGGAGGCGGGTTTCGCAGGGTTCACGCTATCCGTAGTACTTGCATTTACGCGCCTCATTCTGTTTTGGGTCAGATTCTACAATATGTTAGAGATTCAATGTAAGCATAAGGTATCTGCTGCTCAACTACCGCTAAACCTCATAATTTGTTCAGCCAACAGGTATATTTGGTCGTTTTGTCTACATGCGAGAGTGCAGTTAGTGATATCTTCGTAGCCTCGAGCGAATGCTCGAGTTCATGCGCGTAGACCACGAGCCAAAGCCGTCCGAATCCGGAAAACCCCCTGCATATTGGCCTTCGAGCGGGGGGNCTTCGAGTAGAGAAGATGTGTGCTCGATACTCAGATAGTAAGTCATATTATTTGAATCCCAATGTACGAAACGTGCTAAGATCTTGGAGATTCACCTGAAATATTGCGAGATATATCGTTCGAAGTCAAGTCTGGCGAGCGCGTGGGTGTTGGTATGTGATTTGTGTAACATCATGGCTGTATGGCTGTGCAGATTCTTATCAGCCTGTCTTTATCAAGTCGGAAAAACAGGTGCAGGTTGGTAGCATTCCTTCTCGATTGTCTGGCTGTTATAAC
Source organism: Phellinidium pouzarii (assembly GCA_004802695.1). NCBI lineage: Eukaryota > Fungi > Basidiomycota > Agaricomycetes > Hymenochaetales > Hymenochaetaceae > Phellinidium > Phellinidium pouzarii. The sequence continues at coordinate 6,996 of SGPK01000053.1, forward strand.
ATGAATTAAATAGGGAAGTCAAGTGTCGCTCTGGCTCTGCTCAGAGCCATCAAAACGACGGGGAAAGTCTATTATGACGGTCTTGCGACCGACGAAATGAATCTGGACACGCTGCGGTCAAATATCACGCTTATTCCACAGCAGCCAGAACTCATCCACGGAACGCTGCGCGAGAATCTCGATCCCTTTGAACAGCACGACGATGCGTCACTCAATGATGCATTGCACGCTGCGGGTTTCTACAATATGAAGGAACTGTCTTTGAAGCAAGATGAGAACGAGCAAGCTGGGAAAGGAGAAGCTGAGAACGGCGCAGGTGCTACTGGTGCAGAGGGAAGTACAGCGGATGTACAAGCTAGTGCGCACACGAAAATTGGACTTGACGCTATGGTCGAGAGCGGAGGGGCGAACTTCTCGCTTGGGCAGCGTCAGACCATTGCTCTCGCACGAGCTATCATTCGGAGGAGCAAGTTACTCATACTGGACGAAGCGACAGCTGCGATAGGTAAGCATTGTGTTGATGTATGGTCTGTCGACATGTTGACGTATTTGCTCGAACAGATTATGACACAGATTCGGCTATTCAGAAGACGCTGCGTACTGAGTTCAGCAGAGACACGACACTAATCACGATCGCGCACCGTCTGCAGACGATCATGGATTACGATAAAATCGTGAGTCCTTACATCTTGTTGACTACAATAACTATTTAAAGCGTCTTTCAGATGGTTCTTGATGCTGGAAAAGTTGTCGAGTTTGACAGCCCGAAGGAACTCCTTAAGAATGGCAATGGATTCTTGCGTGCTCTGGTTGATGAGAGCGATGATCGAGAGATTCTTATCAATCTCGCTGGTTTTGGTAATTAAATGTCTTGTTTAATAGGACTCCTCCCTCTTCGAGAATCTACGATTATTATAATCTTCAAGTCGCGCTGAGTTGCAGTTTTTTNGCAAAAATAATGAGACTAGACAGAATTAAAATGAGGGTATTTGTTTCGCTTTTGACGGACTTAGTAAAAAATTGTTAACGGAAGGGTGGACGACTCATGATAACACAACGGCCCAGCCTTTGAGTGATTTATGGATCCAGAGTTGTGAGACAGAAATAACCATGAAATCTCACAGAAAGAGAAAAGCAGAGCGTCAGAACAACAAAGACAACACGCGACGGACGACCATTAGCGAAATTTTACACAGTCCGTCAAAAACAGAACTGCTCTATAAATGTTACTAGCATATTATAGTGAAATAAAAGACATAGTATACACAAGGGATTTGACAAGTTATGTACCAGCCAAAAAAAGAAAGCCATCCCATCTGCCTGCAGATGACACACCTTAGGTGCATTCAACAGACAGCCTAATGTATTCCAGCACATTATATATATATAGACTTAGATATATTCTTCTCTTTAACATTCGGGCCCTGGCGGCGGGTTGACATGATATGATCGACATACGATCGACATTGGCATCCTTCCTCTTTCGTACACAGGCCTGTTTGCAGTACAAGCATACATAAATTCATGATCTCCCTCCTTTTTTTTTTTTTTCCAAAAAAATTGGCACTGCCTCTATAACTGTATATAATTTCTATCTTCATTACTTGAGTCACCCAGATGGGAGTTCCACGACCCCAAATATCTCATCAGCCAAAAAGCTCAGAATTTCTTGGTCCGTCCTCGCGAAGTTAGCCGACCAAGGCTGACCCCGACCCACTAGAAGCTGGCCGCCTCTGACCTGATCCGCTATTGACCTGCCGACCCGGAATCAGAGCGGGTCAGACCCTGATAACATATTAACTTCCGTCTAACGCGCTCTATAGACGCGCCCTATATAACATATAACATGCTCTTTTACATAGCTCCCGGCTCTCCACCCTCCCCCCATCTCATCCTCGCCTCATCTCAAGAGCCAATATTAATATGGCTGCCGGTGCTGTTGCTGTCGTTGGCGAGACCGCCGGCTATGCCCACCTCGTCGACCCTACCCGCAAATGGTACAACAATTGGCGGTGAGCTCAAGCTTCATCCCAGGTGTTAAACGGTGCATTGATCATTGCCGTTTCTCGAACGTCGCTCCTTTAGGATCTTCTCCCTAAACGGATGGATAGTCCTCCTGTGCGTAAGCTTTCTACTCTGTAAACTTGAGCACTCTCCTGACGTTCATTCTCAGCTTGATAACGTCTTCCAACTTTGGCTACGACGGCAGCATGATGAACGGTCTCCAATCTCTTCCTCAGTGGGAATCATCCTTCAATACTCCTCAGGGTAGTTCCCTCGGTCTTCTCAATGCCATCCAGAGCATTGGCAGTCTCGCCGCGTATCCCTTCGTGCCCTATCTTGCGGATGGTATCGGGAGAAGGCCTACCATTTTCTTTGGCGCTGTCATCATGTGCGGCGCAGTGGCACTCCAGACGGCCTCGTCATCTGTACACATGTTCATTGGTGCTCGCTTCCTCATCGGATTCGGACTGACCTTCCCCCAAAACGCCGCACCCATGCTTATCACAGAAGTGGCATATCCTCCACACCGCGCACAACTCACGTCACTATATATGTGTCTTTGGTACTCTGGCTCAATTGTAGCCGCATGGTCTACGTATGGGTCCTTCAGAATTAAGAACTCATGGGCATGGCGCCTACCGTCTCTCCTCCAGGGCATTCCTGCATTTCTCCAGATCTTCCTCGTCTTGTTTGCCCCAGAGTCACCTCGTTGGCTTGTTTCCAAGAACCGTGAAACCCAGGCTTTGAGTACACTCGCATACTATCATGCCGACGGAAATGAGTACGCCTTCTACTAACTGACTTTTCTCGGCCACGTCTAAATGTTTAAATTGTTCAGGCAAGACCCGCTTGTCCAGTATGAATACCAGGAAATCAGGGCTGCGTACGAGCTTGACCGCACCATCGCCACAAACGTCGGGTGGAAGTCCTTATACAAGACTCCAGGAAACAGGAGGCGCATGCGTATTATCATAGCATTGGCAGTTTTCTCACAGTGGTCTGGAAACGGCCTCGTTTCGTCTTACCTTAGCAAAGTTTTCAACGCGATCGGCATTACGGATTCCCTTACCCAGCTCCTCATCAACGGAATCCTCCAGATCTGGAATCTCGCTGTTTCAATGAGCTCAGCGTTCCTTGTTGAACGCATCGGCCGCAGGATACTTTTCATTGCGTCGTGTATAGGCATGCTCGTATTCTTCACCACACAGACTGTCTGCTCCGCGGTATTTGCGAAAACCCAGAACGAGAGCGCTGCTCACTCTGTTATTGCGTTTATTTTCCTCTTCAGTGCCGCTTATGAGTGAGAATTATCTTGTTCTCTAAATGTATTTATTGTTGACGTGATTCCTCTTTTCCTATAGCATTGCCTTTACTCCCCTTATTGTCTCCTACACAGTTGAAATTCTCCCTTACAATATCCGCTCAAAAGGCCTTGACGTTTCCAATTTCATAGCCTCCATCGCAATCATATTCAACCAATACATCAATCCCATCGCCCTCGAACACATCGCATGGAGGTACTACGTACGTTTCTACTTTCCTCTTTAAACGCTCTTCTTTTTTAAAAGCGTGCACGCGGACTCACTTGATTTAACTTTAGATTGTGTACTGCTGCTGGCTTGTCGTTGAGCTCGGGTTCTGTTGGCTCTATGTTGTCGAAACAAAGGGCCTCTCGCTTGAGGAAACCGCCGCTCTCTTCGACGGCGAGGACGCCGTCGAGCAGATTGCTACTATGAAAGTTGGAGATGACATGCACGAGGATCACGATAACGAGAAAAAGAGTGATTCAGTTCACAGTACTTCTTAAACAATATAGCAAAGAAAACCCAATAGATGGTCCATTTCCTCAGCCAATACTGGATGGTTTGCCTTTGTTTAACCATACAAAAATTCTAATAAGTCATAGCTATCTATATATGTAATAGTTATTTGCAAAAGTGGAATGTGTGCTGCAGCAAAAATCAAATACTCTCACAAAGTTGACACCTCTGTGTGCACTTTTTGCCTGGTTGTAAAAATGATGTCTCATGCAATTTTACCTGTAAAAATAAGATGAATCTCTCATAAATTATGTGATGGTGTAGTGCATACATCTTATTTTTACAATCAGGTAAAGGTGTATACAGAGGTGCCAACTCTGTCAGAAGGAAATATTATATTCCTCTTGCATAAGCCTGATAGCTATGCTCAACAGTGTTGTGCAAGGAAGGTAGGTAACTGACTAGATACTCACCCTTAAGTTTGACCTAAGGGTATTCAAGAGTGCCAGACAGGTCAAGAGGGAATCTGTCAAGATGGAGCAGCCACACAGAGAGAAGGGAAGTGGGACAGGAGGAGGGGACAACTGGACACTGAGTTTGCACATGGGAAATCTGGGAGGTAATTGCTTGCTTTATTTTCACTACAGCTACAAGTCTTATACCCTATGAGACTACCTACTGACTGGCTCCCATGTTAGAGTGAACCTGGACATTTTCATTTTCTGAGTCTGCTTGTACATATTTGCTAATCCATCCCACTGACCCAACACTTCCCTCATAGCTGACCTGTCTGCCCCCCACTGTACAAAGGCTATGCTGTCCAGGACTGTCTGGCCTCTAGAAGAGAAGAACAGGAAATGACAGGTGTTCAGCTCAGCTATTTATATGGCATGTGTTCATGTGAAGGTACTACTATAAGGGGATGATCATGTGTCCTTGTGAGTTATTATTAATGATGGGGAGAGGGGAGGAATGGAGATCAATACAAAAGGAGAAATGGATTGGCATTAGGATAAAAAGGAAAGAAAATCAAAAAAGAATTGGCATGTTTGACAAGTGGCCTCTAACATTTACCCACCTTCTGCTTCTGCAGGATAATAGCAAGATACAGCACATCCAAAGGAAATAAAGAGGTTCTTCAGCATGTGGAAGAATTATCAAAGCATTTGGGACATCCTGTCACATACATCAGGAAAAAAAAAAATACTATACTAGGAGTGATGATGCATAGTACTCCATAGTCCCCACCAACACCTATGGAACCTAATGAGTCTATGTGGTCTATATAGACCACATAGTTTCTATAGTAATGCAGGGAGCTAGTATCATGCTTTACATCTTGGGAAAGAGATGATCCTACTGCTGCATATATGCATGCAATTCATGAGTTATTGCACTGATTTTAAATATATGGACACAATAAATTAAATCACACCATAGGAATGTAAAATAATACAAGTAATAGCAAAAAAGTGAAAACCTGCCCACTGACCAAAACTTGAAAATGGTGTGGTGGTATCTTCCCACACCTCAAGATAAAATATATCATGACTTGGATATGACAAGTAATACTATATGTTACAATTTCCTTATCTATCCATCTCATCACATCACTCCGCTTATCTATCCATCTTATCTCATCACTCCGCTTACTTCAACAGTAGCCCCTGTATCACCTGATCACTTGTTCCACCAAGTTCCATACCCTTCTATGCTGACTGATGATCATCCTTCACTCAGTCATCCTTTCCATCACTTTCCATCACTTTCCACCCCTATGTACTAGTAGTATATAAGGCATGTACTCAGAGCCCTAAGCCCTAAGCTTGAGCTCTTCGTTCTCATAGCCAAACACCTTGTCACCTAGTCCACCAGTGTGCTCATTGAGCCTCATCAGTACCAATCGATCCTCTCAGGCCCTAACTCGGCTCTCAGCTTACTCATCACTCTTACTCGTTACCTCGTCACTGTTACAGCCTTTGGCTTAACAGATCCTTGTCCAGAAATACATGGATGATCCTATTAAGATGTGGGGAGAATTGGAGAAGATGCAGCATCAGGATAATCCAGCCTCACGCTTCATTGCATATGATCAGTTCTTCAGCATCACCAAGAAGGAGGATGAGTCCCTCACTGCACTTACTGCAAGGGTTGAGGATGCATTGCACAAAATGCGCAACTCGCGCAATAGTGCACTCACCCTGAAAGACTTTGAGGATGAACTAGCGGCTGTTGCCCTTGTTCGAGCTCTTCCTATGGAGTACTCCTCCTTCCACTCTGCTCTGCTCCTTCTGACCAACTTTGATTTCAAGACGGTCAAGGATGCATTCCTCCAGGAGCAGAAGAACCGTCAGCCGCGTGCAGCAGACTCAGCTCTTGCTCTCAGCTCAGCTCTTAAAGTGTCCACCCCTGCTAAGCCCTCTTCCCAGTCTGTTGTCTGCGAGTTTTGTGACATAAAGGGACATACAGAGGCTCAGTGCTTTAAGCGGCGTGATGCTAGGGAGTCCATTCTGAAGCAGCGGAAGGAGAAGAGAGAGAAAGGGAAGGAAAGGGCCAATGCAGTGCAGCAGGAGACCTCTGCCTCTGCCCCTACCTCTGTCCAATCTGCTGAATTTGCTGGAAATGCAAGTACCCATGACTACACCAATCCCCATTCACCCCTCCTCTCTGATGCAGGATCTGACTGGATTGTTGATACAGGCGCCACTTGCCACATGACTCCTCACCGTCACTGGTTCAACACCTACACACCAAACCACACTCCTATTCAACTTGCCAACAATCAAATTATTTATTCAGTTGGATTGGGTTCTGTGCGCTTTCAGCCGGTGATCAATGGCAAACCTGGATGCTTGTTAGAATTTGAACGTGTCCTTCATGTACCTGATCTTAGAAACAACCTCCTCTCAGTCCTGTATCTGACTCGTGCTAAATCATATATTGTCACCATCCAACATGATCAGATCTTCTTTAAGCGCAATGGTGCCCTCCTCTTCACTGCAGCAATCAATTCCAACAATGCTGCATCTATCAATGGTCAAGTGGTTCCCATGACTCAGTTCTCTGGCATGGTCAGCACATGTCCTCTTGATCTTACATTATGGCACTGGCGCTTTGCACATCTCAATCATGGGGATGTTAAGAAGCTAATACAGGAGGACTTGGTTAAGGGAATTGTGGTGAAATCTAAGGACTTGCCAGATCCAATTTGTGAGCCATGCATTGCAGGCAAACAGCACAGGTCAAATGTCTCAAAACTTGCATCTCATCATGCTTCTGGTCTACTTGAGTTGGTTCACTCTGATGTCCATGGTCCTCTGCCAGTCCAAACTCGGCATGGCTATCATTACTGGATCACCTTCATTGATGATCATAGTCGTCACTGGGCAGTCATGCCTTTAAAGAAGAAAAGCGATGCCTTTGCTGCTTTCAAGCATTTCAAAGCATATGCTGAGAACCAACTCAACCTGAAGATCAAAGCTACTCGCGATGACAAGGGTGGAGAATATATGCCAAGGGAATGGGATCAGTTTTGCAACAGTGAAGGAATACACCGCCAGCACACTATTAGAGCTGAACCTCATCAGAATGGAGTTGCTGAGCGAGCCAACCGGACATTAGTTGAGGGCATCACTACCATGCTGAATGAAGCACATCTCCCTGCCACATTCTGGTGGGATGCTGTTGCTGCTTTTGTTCATGTTCACAACCGGTCTCCTACTTCAGCTGTTCAAGGCAAGACTCCCTTTGAACTCTGGCACAAGTCCAAGCCAGATGTCTCACACTTTAGGGTATTTGGCTGCACCTCCTATGTGTGAGGTTTGGCAGCCTCACAACTTGCAGCAGACAAAGACCTGAGTCCAATGGATGAGTGCAAAAGATATTTATTAACAAAACAATACATGCCTGAGTCCAATGGATGAGTGCAAAAGATAAGGAGCACTCAGCCTATTGGATTTATATGATCCTGTCACTTCATATTATTTGCCTTTTATCATTTTGACCTTTATTTATTTTTCCCTGACTGGGAGTTGAACACTCAACCTTGATTATATAATGTTGGTGTTGAAGCGGCAGAGTCCATGGCTGAGTGCTCCTTATCTTTTGCACTCATCCATTGGACTCAGGCATGTATTGTTTTGTTAATAAAAATCTTTTGCACTCATCCATTGGACTCAGGTCTTTGTCTGCTGCAAGTTGTGAGGCTGCCAAACCTCACATCCTGGCCCCAGATGACGGGATCAGACTGGCAAGAAAGTAGGAGAAGCAGGATGACTTGCATGTCGAAGAGCAAACAGCTGTAAAATATATGAGTTATGCGTGTATCAGTGTCAATACTTATGGTAGTGGATGATACGAAGATGCTGTTGTAGAAAATGTAGATTTAGACGAAAGAGAAAGTGAGAATGCAATTACACACCTGCCCATCCAAGCACCCCCATATTTGACATTCGTTCACGCATTTTTGAAGAAAAGTCCTTTAATATAATATGTTGATTATAAAGGGAATGAATGTTGAAGGACTCCCAAGTCGATGAAAAATGAAACTGTGAGTAATTACTTCTTTGGGCGATCGACGAGGTCGGTGGCTTTCCCNTTTTTTTAACATCGATATCGTATTTTCCTCAGGCTTTCATTTCAAGCTCTCAATGCCTTTCAATGTATTCCATATACCAATCAAAGGGACTGAGACTGAATTCTTCATCCCAGGCCATCTGCTCCTTCTTATCATTCCTAATGAATGATATGTGTAAGGGAACTGTTTCGGTCACTGTACAGCCTGAGCGTGCTCACGACTAATCACATTTTAAGCCGAGCCATGCTCAACAGGAGTCCGAAAAGAAAACGTGTTCTTGTTGACGACCGCTATACTTTTATCAGTCTCGTTAGAATACTATGCAGTCGCCATGACTTTCTTATGTGTACTTGTGCGAGCAATCGGTCCGATCTCTGATGATGGTACTGCTGCACGACGCTCACCTCTTCGTCCAAATGAGCTCAATCCGAGCTAGCCATCAAATCAGTGTTATTATAAAAAGCCACAGTATCAGACACATGTATCCAATTGGCACTGTACGTTACGTTCCCATCTTGACATATTCTTTTAGAACATGAAGTTGACTTGTCTACGCACCCGTACGACGAGCAATCTCGAACGGTTCCATCATCTCCAGCACCTGCAGCAGGTGTGCATATACAAGCGACTCTCCACACGTACGAGCGAGCGCATCTGCAGTCCGCACGGCATTCTTTATCTGTCGTCCATTCATGTCTTTCTGCCCAAGTGCGAGTATCTCTTCATCCGATAGACTTCTCCCGGCATCTGTCTTGGTCAGGAAGGCCGTCCAGATTGTGCATCGTGCATCGGGCGTCAGATCTGCATAGCGCAGGGAAACATGGATGCGCGACTGGAAGGCTTCATCGAATGTGCGCACGCGGTTCGTCGTGAGGAAGAGGATTCCGCGGAAGTATCTGTGCTTGCAGTAAGGTTGAGGGAAGAAAATAAGAAATGGCACTATACATACTCGAGCTGCCTCAAGAAGACAGCGACTACGGCGTTGCGCCTCAGGTCATGAAGTGAGCGCTCTTCAAGGAAAACGTCAGCCTCGTCAATAAGTACGACTGCACCCCAAATTGCCGAGACGTTGAAGATTCGTGTCAGGCTAGCGTCGAGTTTCGATGCAGAGATCCCAAGGTCACCGGCACCGACAATGTAAAGCGGTCTGCGAACGTCTGTGAACAACCAATGTTAGTTCCAACAGGCAGGACCATTACTTTAGCAAGTCTGATAGAGAATCAATGCCTACTTACGTTCGCTCGTCGCCTCCGCCGTCATACTCTTCCCCACACCTGGTTTGCCAAACAGATTAATCACGAGCCCGCGGCCTTTTCCTTTCACAAAGTCATCAAATCCTGACAAATTTTTGCTGTGCGCCTCGACGAGCGAACGGACGAGAGTCTTCTAGTTGGCTGGAAGGACAAGGTTCGCGAATGGCTCGTCACTCCATTCAAACGATTGTACATGGTCAATGTTGAATTCCACTACATATTGAATCAATAAGCTCTGTGAGAATGATTGAGTATACTAAGATACGAACACCAAAGCTTGTCCGCAAGACTAAAGCCATAAACGATCGGACTTGCCAGGAGGAGATCCGAATCCTCGGGGTCACGTGGTACGACGCTGGTTTGTTCAGGACTCGTACGTCGCCATATGTTTGTCTTGTCAATACTGAAACCATCGAGCGTTTTCTGAACAGTCGGGAGAGCATAATTGGGGTTTATCTCGGCAAATGTATCTAATAATCACGAATACTCACCCCAGTCGATCATTACCCGACTATCTATCTGAAGAAAGATAAAGTAAATCAACAGGTACAACACAGATAGGAATGAACGATAAACACATTGAATTTTCCGTCATAGGCATGAAAAGCCGTTCCTTTATAGTACATATGGTGTACACCTTGTAGAGCGTGCCATTTCCTCCCGCGCATGATCAGGTGCATCCTGACTTCGTTCTCATGCGGATGCCACGAGAGCGGGAAGCAAGGAAAACTCGTAATACTTGCAGTACTACTGAATTCGAGGATCACAAGCTTTCGCAAAGGCGAGAGCCCAAATTCAGGGACATTTGCAGCAGCTGCTCTTGTGTTTGATTCTGAGTCTGAGTCGACGCGCAGAGCAGTATTTTCGAAATGATATCGATTCGCTGCATTGCGCTCGACATAATCTGACTCTATCTGCAGGAAGGCCTGCCCAGCAGAATGTAGCTGTGTGTGTACGACACGCGCAAATGCCTGGCTCGCCTGTGGTAGGGCATGTGAAGTAGATGAGCGTGCGCGGGAACAGAAGCGCCCAGAGGAGGTCGAATGCGATCTCTCCATGGGCAAGGAATCCGGAGAGCCGGGTAAGCGTGTCTGCATATTCCGTGCGCATAAAGTTTACAAGCAGTTTGAGGTGTGCGTGTGCTCTTGTTTGATCCTCAGTCTTAGATTCTTGTTCGGCCAGTGTATCTGAATGCTGCTGGAGCTGCGGGAGGAAGGCCAGGATGATCTGTGGATCAATCTACTTGGAGGAGAAGAGATGCATTAAATTAACAGTAATCAATATGAGATTGCGATGATGCACTCACTCTCAGTGGCTTGACCGTCCACGAAAGGCCTTGAATTTTGCCGATGACCTCTTCGCACGCTTTTTGAAGGTATTCACTCTTGATATCGATCGTCGTGGTGTATATGTTCTTGGATGGCTTCGGGTGCATATCATACGTACGCATGATTGTGAATGTATATCGCTCATATGGACTTCGCTTGGCTTGCGCTTGCGAACATCTCGGAGTGACGCCATCGCGTGCGATCCACTGATTTGTCTTTCGGTCGTAGATCTCGTCAACACGCTTGTATTCGAGGCTCATGCCCGATTGATTTCGAAGTTCGGAGGTCGGCGTCTCCTGGACATCGTCGCCGCTCTCGAGTACAGAGAGATTCGCGCACTTCTTCTCATTGGGCGAGAAAGAGAGCGTGTGTTCTGTTGGCTGCGCCGAGTCGCGAAGGAGATTTCCGAGTTTCTTGAAGACTTTCAGCATGGCTGATCAATATATCCAAGATGGGGATGAGGATAGGAGCTAATTAAGAGTGCAAGCTTTTATATGAAGACAAGACGTATGCTATGCCGAGGATGTGCCGAGCAGACATAGCCTCCGGGAGTCGAGAAGAGTAATTACAGTATCTTCCATCCGTCTGAAAAAAAAATTTGAGCCTCTCAATCGCAATTGCTGTACTTGACTGAATGATTCAATCAAACCCAAATAGACAAACCTAATATCATAGAAGTACAGTAGAAATATATGCTTCGGTATCAAGACCCCCGCTGGACGTGAATTCTTCTGATATCAATTTAATACGCAGTCGAGATTCGAGTTTCAAGCTCGCTGAGCCTTGGCTCAACATAGAAGAATCAACTCACTAGTACTGACTCTCTGCAGACCTCTATTTCGCATGACATCGTACTCATCCAAGCGGTTGTACCGTTGATACAGAGATAGTAAAGTGTACGTCCTTCCTGATGAAAAATAAATGCGCATTTGCGAATGGAATAGCTAACAGTTCATGGCGGGGGAAGAATCATCCGGTACCGTGACTTGTTACTGGGCGGAGTATAAAAGTCTCGGAGACACCCGACAATGGATAGCGCGCTGCGTTGTGACGTGTCGGTCCTCCAACACTTTCTCTTCATTGTCGTCGCAGTTCACCATGTCGGGCTGTAAGTCYTTTTTTTGAGTGTTTTTGTCGTTGTGCATGATATTGAGCTCATTCTCCTTTATACAGTTCGGTTTCTCAATCTCGTCAGGCCGTTTTTGCCCATTTTACCGGAGGTGTCGTCGCCCGACCGAAAGGTGCCCTTCAACCAGAAGGTGCTCTGGACGGCGGTGACCCTCCTCATTTTCCTCGTCTGCTCCCAGGTCCCATTGTATGGAATTATGTCTTCTGACTCGTCCGATCCTCTCTACTGGATGCGTGTTATTCTGGCGTCAAACCGCGGAACACTCATGGAACTCGGCATTAGTCCCATCGTCACGTCGGGCATGATTATGCAGCTTCTGGCAGGCGCCAACCTTATCGACGTTGACTTCAGCTTGAAGGAAGACAGGGCGCTTTTTGGTGGGGCACAGAAACGTATGTTTCGTTTCGTGTTTTTGCTTCCACTTTGCACTGAACTACTCGATCAGTCTTTGCTCTCATTATTTCCCTCGGTCAAGCAACTGTATACGTTCTTACCGGCCTTTACGGCTCCCCATCATCACTTGGCCCCGGTGTCTGCCTCCTTCTTATCCTCCAATTGATTGCTGCAGCGCTCATTGTCATTCTCCTTGATGAGCTTCTGCAGAAGGGTTATGGTCTCGGCTCTGGTATTTCCTTGTTCATCGCGACGAACATCTGTGAATCTATTGTCTGGAAGGCATTTTCGCCTACTACTGTTAACACTGGACGCGGACCTGAGTTCGAGGGTGCCGTTATCGCTCTTTTCCATCTGCTGTTTACGTGGAATGATAAGGGACGCGCTCTGCGTGAGGCTTTCTGGCGTGATCGTCTCCCGAACGTCATGAACCTGGTTGCGACTGCCGTCATTTTCGGTGCTGTTATCTATCTCCAGGGTTTCCGCCTTGAGATCCCGGTCAAGAGCAACCGTTTCCGCGGTCAGCGTGGTTCGTATCCGGTCAAGTTGTTCTATACGTCGAACATGCCGATCATGCTTGAGAGCGCTCTCACCAGCAATGTATTCATTGTTTCCCAGATGCTTGCCAGTCGCTTTCCAGACAACTTCCTTGTTCGTCTCCTCGGTATCTGGGAGCCTCTTGAAGACTCACCCCAGCTCGCAGCAACAGGCGGTCTCGCATACTATATGTCACCTCCGCATACACTTCGCGCCGCGATTCTCGACCCTATTCATACGTCAATATACATAACCTTCATCATTTCTGTCTGCGCATTGTTCTCGAAGACTTGGATCGAGGTTTCAGGCTCTGGACCACGTGATGTAGCGAAGCAGCTCAAAGACCAGCAGATGGTTATGGCCGGCCATCGAGAAGGATCAATGTACAAGGAGCTCAAGCGCGTTATTCCGACAGCTGCGGCCTTCGGAGGTGCTATTCTCGGTCTTCTATCCGTCGCTGCTGATTTAATGGGCGCTCTTGGGAGCGGGACTGGTATACTCATGGCCGTCACAATAATTTACAGCTGTGCGTCAATTTGTTTTTAGTTCATCTGTTGAATATTCTAACCATCATATACAGACTGGGAAATCGGCATCCGCGAGTCTGGCAGTCCTGAGATGGCAGCCTTTGGTGATTTGTTGGGTTGAAACTTTTCATTTCTGACAAGTGCGCAAAAACCGTGGGCCTAGTCTGATCTGTCAGACAAGTGAAGGCTTCATGAGTGGAGTCTATCTAGCTAATACTAAAATATGTATCGTGCGTCGTGCCAGTCGCGTCGCCTTAAAAATACTCGGGATATATATTATTGCCTGCTGAGGCCGTCGCTCTTTTATTCAATAGTCATTGATTAAGAAGCATGAAAGATTGTAAGGTCATGCATAGGACATTGCTCCATTTCTATTAATTTTACAAGACAAGAGTTGTTATTTATTTGTTTGATTGACCTTGTGATTACTTGTCTCCGTACTTCTGAAGTAGAATTGGATATCCTTCCTCCGATGCTTGAAAACGTACATCATCCTCGCTCGCTTTCCCATTGTAACGTTTTGTTACAGATGCTATTATTTCTTCTCCAAGAATGAGCACGCACGTTATTCTATTTCTGTCCCTCTTCATTTGATATCGAAGGTCTTCCACTAGTTGATGTTTACCCGCCCACTCCATGACACGTGTAACTGGATGGGTGACATCTACATCCTCGCGCATCAAACGCTCCAAAACACGCAATAGACCTACGCGCTCTAGCACTGTCTTCACCGCGTCCATATTACCTTCACTATCAACGTACACGGCGCCAAGTGTGCTTTCTAGAATGTCGCTCATGAATTTCGGCGCCTGCAGCCGTGCTAGAGCTGCCCATGGGAAGGTAGACCCGCGCTCCAATCCCCTCTCGATCTCATCGCAACCATGGCGGAAGCGATCAAATGCATTGCGCTGCTCTTCGAGAATCTCACCACTAGAGTGCAGAAGACACTGCGCGAGTCGCGTGATGTGTCGCTCGGTAGTCGTTACAACGAGTGCGCGCGGGGCATCCCAACTAGGCATTTTAGCGTCAAGTACGACGTTCGCACGCAAGCATAAGAATGCAAGGAAATGAGTGTTAACAAGTGCTGCCTTTCGTTCGTGCATCTCTCCGGGTGTATAACACTTCGTCTCTTTGCGATAGAGCGTCTCGGTCACGATAACGTCGAGGAGCGCATCCCCAAGGAGCTCCATCCGCTCGTAAGACATACTCTGGAGTTCGCTCTGGCAGTTCACATGCATAAGCGCCTCAACAAGAAGTAACTTCTTGGAAAATGTATGGCCGAGGATCTTTTCCGGGTATGAGAGCTGCGTAGGTGGATAAAGGAGTGGTCCGACATGTGAGAGGATTTTAGCAACGCTTTTCTCCAACGGCTGCCATGCACTTCCGATCGATATATCAAACGCATTAGCACATTCAATACTCGAATTAAACCCACCGCTCAAGTAAGCGGCCCCGATCAGAGACTCGACGACGTCCGCGAGAGTTTTTGTGGACAGCTTCTCGAAAATGTTTCGTAATTCCTTGTCTTTCCCTTTGTCCGCTTTCTCTTCACCCTCGATGTACACTGATATATTGGAATCGTCTTCAATAAGTGAGTCGTCTTCAAGCTCATCAGCTCCTGCAACATAGTTCTCATCTTCGTCCAAGAAATCTGGTCTCCATTTCCGCACGATAAAGCCCCTGCGGATGATCCACCTATAGAGTCGCTTTCCAATCGCGGACTGAGCAAGATGTTCATTTGACACAGCATGATCTTTTCGCTTAGCAAGAAAACCCTCTGGCCAATGCGGATGCTCTGCCAATAACTGTATTGTCGCAATGAACTTCAAGATCGTGTCTCCGAGATTTTCTAGGCGCTGGTAGTCGAATTGGTCATTTGCGGAGGGTGCCATGAGCGCCGTCTCAACCAGATTAAGCGGAACTTGTTTCAACAAAGGAGCCTTATTTGAAAGAGTTTCACGGAGGGACAAAGCGACCAGCTTCGTGAATACGACACGAAGTATGGACGGCAGGAAAAGGCCAAACAATATGTTCATTTCGCTGTCTAAAACGACTTTAGCGAGAGATGTAGGCAGAGTGATACTGTTTTGTTCCGCTGGCCTATCAGATGGTGAGACTAAAAAATTCAGACGATGTCTAATCGGTTGCGCTATGATCAGAGGATAAGTGATCTCTAGGTTCTTGACCCGGGAATACCGCTTGCGCACTGCCTCTTCTTCCTCTGAGGAGAGCTTCTCCATCCGCCATCCCTGAAACCTATAAAATCTATTCCAGACCGTGATCATGAAGACATCCGAGGGATATTTGTAATGTTCACCAAACATCCCAGCCTCTATCCACGAGCACTCGCGGACGCCGAGTTCTTGGCTTGATGTACGTATCGAATCTGCCCATGTCCTACGCCCTTCCCAGATATCCTTAATGCCGGTACGAGGCGGGAGGAACAAGTATGCGTAATTAAGATTATCCCAGTTCATTCGGTGCCCATAAAAAACGGAGAAAAGCCTCCGTGTAAAATGTCGGCCAGAAACGATTTCACTTTCAGAAAGACTTATCATCCCTAGTGGACGGATAGTAAACTGCCTTGGGCCATATTCTGGATCGTAGAGCGTACTTGAAGTGGAATTGATGTGCTGCAGATTTTTAAGTGTAAGCATCGTGAACGATGCGACACCCTCGACAGTAACCTCGTTAGAATACCAATTCCCGCCATAGTCATTATCGGATTCACTGTTCGCTGCACACCATGGATTAATCTGCTCTCTAACAGTTACCAAACTCTCTCGTTTCTCGACATCCACGAGGATATTGTGGATTACTTCTTCCTGAAGCGGCAATACGGATCCACATAACGGTAAGAGGTTTTCGTTAAGCAAGCCCGCATCGCGAAGTGCAGCATATGCTTTGAACGCAGCATGTCTCCGCGCAGACTTTTTCGTTTTGTATTTTTCCTCAGTTTTGAACACACGTTTGTCTGGTGGAAGAAGCCTCGGAAGTGTGAGCGTTGCACCATACGGTCCTTCATTACGGATTTCATACATGGAGGCTGACGGAATATCGTGAAACCCCTGAGGATAATCCGGAGGCTCAACATCGTACGTTGCTTGGATATCGGTCCTGAAGACAATAGGAAGCGTGTTGCAGAAGTGGGCGATGTGCGAAATAGCAGAATGTAAAGTGACTTTAGCACTACAGAAGGGTTGACCAATTGAGAAATCTTGTAACATTAAAACCTTATGAGAATAACCCACCCGGTCTCATTCGACTGAAATTCGAGATATTCCTCTTCTTCAGAGTCTTCTTCTTCTGTATCGTTAACACCAGACAAAAGACGTTGCTTGTCAAGATATTTTTTTATCATTTCATTCTCAAGACGTTCCCATTTCTGTATTTGCAAGGCATGGCAACCACCACCTTCAAACATAAGAATGAAGGTACTCTCCTTGCGCCGCGTACGACCACGGCTCTGCGCCCAGCTGACCATATTCTGCGGAAGGTCCCAGCGAATTACACTCCCGCATGCCTGAATATCGATCCCTTCTTCTGCTACGGCGGTCGATATCACCAGGTTCTTCTCCCCAATGCGGAAGTCCGCGATGACATCGCTGTGCTTCTGAGAAAGCATCGTGCGAGTGATATCGAGGAAGGCGTTCCTCTTGTTATTCTCAGAATTTCCAAGGAGCGTACCAATAGAAAATATTCCTTGAGTCTTCGGGTGATAGTTAAGGAGCTCGGTCAGAGCCAGAGCACAGTCCCGACGCGTAACGAAGATTAGACCGCTATACATTTCTCCACGGGCCTCCCACCCTTCCTTTTCTTTCAGGAGGCATTTTATGAGTTCGTTTGCTTTCGGCGAACAACGGCGTGCAATCTCGACCCTGTCGTATGAGATATCGACCAACGGAATGCTTTTCAATATTTTTAGAAGGTATGCCTTCTCATTACGGTTACGCTCCGAAAAGAGGATATGCAGTGTGTCTGCATTGCCCTTCAGCGCCTTTTTCACAACACTGGATACGTACCAGTCTGCGGCCCACGGACCAAGGTCGACACATAATTCCCGGGCAGTACGCAGAAAGTCATGCATACCCTTATGAACAAAAGTATCGCCTTTGACGACAGCTCGAGAGAGGCGCTGGTCAATCCGCTTTTGATCTGTAGGGTTGCTGGCTTCGGCTAATTTCGAACGCAGTGACTTTACAGATGGGTCAATCTGGATATCAAGAGTTCGAACCACAGAGGAGAGAGCGGATACGTTTGCGGAAATTTCACAAGGATCTGGTGCTTCTAAAAGAGGCGGATAGAGAATATGTTTGAAAACAGGACGATGAACATGCTTTAAAAGGTCGCTCCGAGTCAGTCGAGGCGCGAGGATGGTGCTATCGAGGTTTCTCTCTATTTTCCTGTTGATTTGGTAAGTCAAAAATGAACTCTAATACAAACATCGAATATACGAACGTAAATGCTTTATCAATATTTCCACCGAAAACCGGACTCGCAGTAAGTCCAAGTACGAAAGGTTTTACACCAGCTTTAGAGGGACCAAGGATAGATGCGTCCCTCGGTTCGCAATCATCGTAAAATTCGCGCATGATCATGTTATATGGATGCTTATCCGCAGCATGGTGTGCTTCATCAAATATGAGAAGACCTATGTCACGGCCGAGATTGATATATCCGTGGCGAAGTGCATCGAGAAGAATTTGAGGGGTAGAGACCATAATGCGGTGTGTCGAGAGGGCGACTTTCCATAGATCTTGATCTATCCATTGGTCAGGCTCCAGAGCTCCTGAGATGAGGCCAACTGGGACAGGAATGCTTGTACTGATGACATGCCGCTGCTGTTCGCAGAGGCTCACAGTGGGGGCTGTAAACCAGGATAACTTTGAGAATATTAAGTTGTGTCAGAATGTCTAAAGAGAGCTTCATGTACCTTGTTTGGCTCGCGTTCGGCCTCGATTTTCATGCGTAGGATTGCGATGTGGGTTTTTCCGGATCCAGTATCCATAGCGATAACAGTATTTTGCCGTAGACTAGTATCGAGCATTTCTTGCTGGTAAGTACGTGTTGGCGGGATATGAGTAGCTTGAGAAGCATCCATAGTTACAACACTGGCAATAAGCAAGCACTGTGCAAGACAGCGTGCAAAAAAGCCTACAGATGAGGGATCTTCAAGTTGGGAGCTTCCTCAGTGTTTTTATGCACCCTGATAACGCTAAGGCGGCGCAGCATGCGCAGCAAAATAAGACCGCTTCTTCGCTCGTATGAGGGTTTGGAAGTGCAGCTTGAAGTTCGACAGAATGCTGTTGCATCATGTTGATGTCGAAGATTGGACATGAACTTGAAAGAGGTTCAGGTTGCATCCTTCGGCTCGTCCCGAGGTCCGACTTTCCCGGTCACACACTTTGCATCGTGTTGAAATTGCTTATCGTTGTCGTAACTTACAGCTAGCACTGCTAGTAGTAGCTAAGCGGTGTTCGTGTTTGTGCTCGTGTCTTACTCGTGAAGTCAGCCAGATGTCTTGTTGCTGAACAGCCAATAACCTTATCTAGTTAATCGATGCACATCGCTACNTTTTTTTGCTGAGAAGATTCTTGCTTCAGNAAAAAAGCTGCGTTTTTGTCCCTTTCAAGTTTCTTTTTTACTTTATTAAACAAGCACATTTAGCATGTAGGAATGAAGTGGCCGCGGCTTTGAGAGTCTAGCCAAATGTCTTTTAGCGCCATCCGATCTGATCGTTAGGACATGTACAGTGATCGGTATTTGGTGTACTGAGAAGGGGTACAAAAAGTATAGCAAAAAGGGTTAAACCATCACGGTGATAACACAAAGTTTAAAGCCCTTCTTGTATAGTTGCCTCGGCCGCCAAAAGAGAAATAAAAAATTGACACAGCTGCGATCATTTTGGCGGTAAGGACTCCAATGTTTTCAAGGTCACAAGTATAATTCATTGACTTCAGTGAGAGAAAGATATTTCCGAACGTCAGTTATCGAAACTAAGAACAAGATAACAGAGCAGTTCATCCCAATAGAAAACTGAAGCTATGAAAATAGTATTGCCTCATTCCGTAAGCATAGACCACGTACATATGGAGAAGATGACGCCAGTCGAATGGAATGAATCGAGGCTCCGAAGAACATCGCTGTGGTTTCGCGAGTGGCGAGACATGCTCGATTGGGGAGGTATAAGTCGAGCGTGGATAACCGCATTAGACCAGAGGCAGCTCATGATCGAATGACATCGAGTACGTAGGGCTTACGTAGGGATCAAGCGTGTCGACACCACATATCGAGCGAAGAAAGTTTCTGAATAAGCTCGTCGACTTCATCTAGATATAGTCTCGTGACATCATACACGATGCGCTCAATATCGATTCCATCTCCGTAAGTGGACTTCGCAGGGATGAAGAGTGGAGTAGGAGTGGCAGATATGTGAGGCTAACGGTCGACGATGTCTACATCCATGACTTCCAAAGGCATCCAAGAAGTGGGCTCGTCAATATCCATGGTTTGTTCGCATCCAAAATCATAGGTATATCTGCATCCACAGGTACATCGACAAGTGCTCTTTTAACAATTATCTCGACGTCCCTATTCGAGTCCTTGGACAAGACAATGTCTGCATCCATTGGCGCAGCCCCCAGATCCAAATGGCTCGCCGTAAGTTGCATCTGAATATCTTGCATATCACTTTTGCCAATGCTCATCGCGTTGCTGACCGCCTCTGAGTCCACAACGTGATCATGTTCGCTTGAACTAGTGCCAAGGACTGTATCGAAGAGCATAGTCATCCCAGTAGAAAGACCGGCTATCTCTTCAGCACGCTCGCATGTCGTTTCAGCACGTTCACATGCCACGATGAGACTGGCGGGAGACGAAGGGTGGTAAGGCGTTGGAGAAATGTAGGTGGTCGAGGAGGTACACGTATAAGTGACGGTAGTAGAAGATGTGTTGACGACGATAGTTGTGGTGCTGAGGGCAAGCCTAGATGATGCAGGCATGTATGAGTGGTCTCCGAAATATTTACTTCCAGAAACCCCGGACATCACCTTCAAATGCGCTGTCTTATTCGGTGAAGGCGAAAAGCGTTTGAGTCTCGGCGTTGCCTTGATCGTATCCTCGTAGATCTTGGCAAGGACACTCGTACCAGCGCCGAATACGATCGCTGGAGGATGCGACACATTGTACGGGTTGCCATTACTGCGTCGCCATCGAAGAGATGGCGCCAATGTTCTGCGAGAAAGAAAACTTTGAGAACTGTATTCAGTTGCGTGGGAGAGGATTGTGTTCGTGAAGGGGGAGGAGGGGGGTTGATGAAGACAACCCCAAGGTAAGAGTCGTGAGGGAGTAATCGAATGCGCTGGGGTTGTAGAGTAGAAGGAAGTGAATGTGAGGAGTTGAAGACACGCGCCGCCGAGGATAAGGTCGAGCGCAATGAGTAACCAATACGTGAAAGACCATCTACGAAACAACCATAATGGGTCGAAGTTAAGTTACTAATGACAGTCCTGATTGAAAATCAACATTATAGAAGATCGAGGAGGCTGGCAAGAACATACCTGAAACTAGTCAGCCCACCTCGCTCTGCCTCTATGTCCATCCAACATGCCCGCCTCATTTTTCTTTGACGAGAAACGCGTCTTAATTCTAGTAACTCGATCTACTTGAGTTCGGAAGTGCTAAGAGAAACAGTGCAGTTGAGGAGTTGTTCAGAATCAGTTTTTTCCAGTGAGTTATACAGAGGCATGCTTGAAGTCATTATGCCAGCGCTGAGCTGAGGAAAGAAGTTTGACTTCAATTCAAGGTATCATCTCTCAAATCTGGCGTTTACGTAACCTTGCTCGAAGCTTGGTTCAGACATCGCAGACGACATCGCTACTTACTCTTGGCTGAATTTTGTGTCTCATTTTCTCTCATATCCGATATCAGTGGGACTACGAGAATATCGTTATGCGTAAGGAATCTTCCAGCTTCCTTGCAACTCATATGCATGTCTAGAGTTGTCACTGTCCCTAGACAGCGCCAGTGATGATAGGCATAGCAACGCCAGAGCGTGCCATTATTACATCTAATACAAAGGAGCTTAGCGGGTCTGGAAGGAGCTTAGCGGGTCTTGAACTCGCCATTCTGTATTCAAAAACCTCTTCGCGTGCCGCATGTTCAAACACATTTCAAACAATATGTACCTTTCTCTCACTCGCATGTAACACTGCGTGTGAAGATTTCTCTCCAAGATCCTCATCTATGCTCTGCATTTGATATATGATTCCTATTATGTGTTGACTGGCAATAAAAACGGTTGTTGAATACAAGACCGACTTGCTGATTTTTCCAGTAACGTCGGTCGTATCACAGCCCCGCGGCCCCTGTATCTTAGATGCAAAACAAGAGACACTCAAGAGACATCATTTCATTCCGATCATGAGTCCACTACCCCTGCTGACCACCTCTAATCTAATCATCGTGCTCGACGGTGCCATTGCCATTGATCCGGCTTATAATATCCGGCTTATATGGGTTACCAGCTACTAGTATATAACGTCCTGGTGCGTCTCACTCGCCTCCATACAAGTACCCTTTACAAGATGCTCGCTCTCCGAACGACTTCAACTCTTAGGACTTCTTTTCTTCATCAGCATGCACCACGTCAGAGCTTGTCTAAGGTTCTCGCTAGCACTGCTGTATCCACCGCTAATCCCGCACTGTCTTGTCGAGTTTTCTCCAGCTCATCCTACGCTCAGTCCCCGAAAGATCAATCCGCCTCACCGCTCGGCCCAATAGGTGTTCAGGCCGCTCTTCGTGCCGCTTCAGACCCGACGTTTATACCCCGTCCTACACTGTTCGAAAAGGAGCTTTCCCTAGCCGGTCGCGTTGCTGTTGTCACTGGTGCGCAGCGCGGTCTGGGACTTGAAATGGCCGAGGCACTCGCGGAAGCAGGCGCTGCCGTATACTGCCTTGACCTTCCATCTGTGCCGGATGAGACATTTAACGCCACGCAGACGTATGTTTCAAAGCTCGACCTTTCTGATGGTGCGCGCCTTGAGTATGCGAGTATCGACGTCACAAACCAGCAGGAGGTCTGGGATCTCGTTGAGAAGATTGCAAACAAAGAGGGGCGAATGGACATCTGCGTTGCTGCTGCAGGCGTCCTCCAAGTGGAAGAATGCTTGGATTATCCCTCGTCAAAATTCAAAAAGGTAATGGACGTGAACGTGAATGGCGTACTATATACTGCACAAGCAGCAGGAAGACAGATGGTTAAATTCGGGACTCCCGGAAGCATTGTTCTAATCGCGTCAATGAGTGGAAGCATTACTAACTTTGTAAGTCTGAAACCTAATTCACTCTTGTATTGCCTCCATTCTGGTTCATTTCTAATTTTATCTGTAGGGCCAGCATTTTTTGGCATACAATACGAGCAAGTCTGCCGTCATTCAAATGGGAAGAAGCATGGCATGTGAGCTCGGACAGAAGAAGATTAGAGTTAATACACTCTCTCCCGGATATATTTATACAACGTATGTGTCCCTTATTTATATTGGTAATGAAATCAGCCACATGACCCCCCATAGATTAACTGCTGCACTACTTGAGAAGGAGCCGCATCTTCTCAAGGAATGGTCCTCGCAAAACCCTCTTGGGCGATTGGGAAGGCCAGACGAACTGCGCGGTGTCATTACGTGGCTAGCCTCAGATGCATCGACGTTTTGCACGGGTAGCGAGTAAGTACTGCGAAATGTACACACCTTTTTACGGAATATCTGATGTATTGATACTCTATTAAAGTATCCTTGTCAGTGGCGGTCATCACGCTTGGTGAAACGCCAATAGGAAGATATGTGAAGATGATTTCATCAACTCCACTTCTTTAAATCGGAGACGTGCTTATTTTTAGCCTTGATCTTCGAGTGATTTGTATAACTATTTATGTGGAATAACGTCGCATATGAATGAAAAACAAATAGCTTATTTTGCAATAGGAACTTGAAGGTCGATTAAACACATCACTGAAATATCCAAACACAACGACTATGTATTAGAAATAAGGGGTTGAGAGTCGCCAGCCTTCATGAAATTGTACGTATGCTCAGGTGAATATCTGACCAATCTAGTATGAAGCTCAAACGCAAAGATTCCTTTCTGCATCAAGATTTGCGACAACCGACATACGTCGCTTATAATCATTCCATTTTCCAGGCTACGTCAAGCAGTAGTGCATGCTGCACAAGTCAATCTAGAGGTATTAGTTGAAATTATGATACCCGTGAACACGTCCTGCATCCTACGACTTCAGTGTGGATTTGTACGTCAATGCCAGTTCTTGGAGACCTGCGACCCGAGTGCGCAGCACTCGATGATACGCCGGTGCTCACACTTAAAACCTGGGCATACACCCTCGAGAATAAAAGTAACGACTTGGAGACCAACAAATCACTTAGCATCTTTCTTAGCAATATCCAGAACAATATCAAGGAGTGAAATCAATCAGCGGGATCCGTCTGCCTTCAAATGCACAAACGAATGTGGATGGAGTTCATAGATCAGTATTCGTCCATTTTCATAGCCCAGATCGTAGCAGAAATCTTTTCAGAGGCTTCTTCTCGAAGCTCTAAGTCACTCGTGAACGAGGTTATGAGCAAGCAGAACGGGAGAAAAACGGCAAAGTTTCATCGATCAAAATATGTGTACGTCACTTCACCTGATAGATCACACGCTTCATTCATACATATATCGTATGGCGAAGCATGGCTTACTGTGAATGCTATCACAAGTCTCGTTATTCGATAGTCTGTGGTGGCATACGAACCTCTGAATTGCCTGAAGTTCTAGAAGGGCTAAAGAGGGAGGACGAGCATTAGGCGGACATTTTTCTTTATGGTTGTCTCCAGGAGTCAGGACGACTCAGAACCAGAATCTTGCTGATCGAACAAACATTAAAAAATAGAAGTAAAACCAAATTACATGGTATACTACGCACGATCACTAGAAATTTGACAAGTTAAGAAGTATGTGTATTCCTTTTTCTAAACTAAAAAACTTATCTTAACTTTCGTTAAATTCATTCTTGACTCTTGCTTTATATTTTCATTTTCAATTAGCAGCCGTGGGAAAATGCCGNAAAAAAAAAAGTCTTTGCACTTACAGAACTAGTGCTCATTCTCTAGTCTTCGTCTTCGTCTTTGAAAACAAGCACGATGGTCGCCGATACGCAGACGTTGCCTGTTCGCTTCACGACGCAGACGCCATATCCACTTCCTGCCCAGAAGTTTATGATTCCAGCGGTATGGCGGCGCTACCAACTGTCCCAGCTTGTCAACAAGGCGTTAGCTCTTAGCCAACCTATCCCTTTCGATTTCCT
This sequence comes from Phellinidium pouzarii, assembly GCA_004802695.1. Classification (NCBI taxonomy): domain Eukaryota; kingdom Fungi; phylum Basidiomycota; class Agaricomycetes; order Hymenochaetales; family Hymenochaetaceae; genus Phellinidium; species Phellinidium pouzarii. The sequence continues at coordinate 31,862 of SGPK01000053.1, forward strand.
CGTCCGCGGTGAGCTCCTTCGTGGTTCCCTTGTCGACTGGTGCAAGGACCATGGTGCTGGAATGGTGAGGTTGTAATGATGACTTCGTGGAAGGAAATACTGAAGGGCTGAGAGAGGTGTAGGAAGAGACACTTGAGGTCGAGTACATTGAGTCCCTCATGCCGCCGCAGCGCGTTGCAAGTATACCACACGATGACTGGATCTCGTCTGTCTCTCAGCTACCAGGGTTTGCCCTTTACATATTTTAGCCTTCGTTCTCAACTAACTGTCATCAATACCAAGGCACTTTGTTACTGCTTCATATGACGGTCTCCTCCGCGTTTTTGACACATCTCTCTCCCTAACGCATACTATATCAGGGCATACCGCCCCCGTCACCTCAGTCTGTCTCATCCCCACCCTCAATTCTACGGATAATGTTAACATAGACTCGGAACCTGAAATTCGCCAACTTGCAAGCGCGTCCCACGACAGCACCGTGCGCATCACTTCCCTGACACTCTCGTCCTCCTCATCTCCTTCGAGCCGCACGCTGGCGACGTTACACTTGCATACCGGCCCAATCTCTTCTGTAGCTGCCTCTCCGAGTGGTTCAAATCTTTTAACCGCGGGCTGGGACTCGCTGGTAGGGATATGGGACACCACCGTCCCTGCATCGGATGAGGTCCCAGCTGTCTCCGGCGTCGGGCAGGAAGAAAGGCGGAAACGGCGGCGCATAGGGGCAAAGGGTGCCGGCGCACAAAATAGAAGATCTGTAGATGGTGGGGAGGAAGAGGCGCCGTGGCGCAAGGCTCCTGCTGCCGTGCTCAAAAGCCATACTACGCGTGTGACGGACGCCACATTTTCCCCACATGATGCGCATCGCGCATTCAGTTGTGGTCTCGACTCAACTGTACGCAGCTGGGATGTTGAAACTGGTGTCTGTGTGCATACCATGGTGCGTCCCGCAAATTCATTTAAAATTTATTCTTTCACACTTATCCTCCATTTCATGATTTACTGTCCATATATTAGAATGCACCCGAAAAGCCGTTTCTCGCACTTACGCACCTCGCTGCTCCGCATCTTCTCGCCGTAGCTGCTGCAGACCGGACCGTCAGCATTTACGATTTGCGCTCTTTCACCTCTGCCTCTTCAGCAGTCGACACAGCCCTTAAAGCCTCCGCACTTGTGCACGCTGGGACGCCCTTGTGTTTGGCTGCGTCCCCATCTCAGGGAAATGGGAACGAAAGTCATATTGCAAGCGGTGCGCTGGATGGCATTGTGCGTGTATGGGATGTGCGTAGTACTCGGGAGGCGCTCGCATCGTTCCGCGCTGGTGCAGATCTGAACAAGAAACATGGGGATGCAAAAGTGCTCGGGCTGGATTGGTCGCGTGGAGTTCTCGCTGTAGGCGGAGAGGCGGGGCTCGATATATGGCGCGTTTCAGAGGGAGAGCGAAACATGTCAGAAAAATGATGAAAGAATAGGCATAGCGTGAAAAGTAGTATATATATTGTGCGTTGCTTCCATTAATGTAAACGTTTCTCTGTCGTCTGATAGCGGCCATGGCGTACTGAGCATCTAGTATTAATGTGCCATCCTTTATTAGCGAATTTTAACTACGAGCCTTTGACAGCATTGGTAATTTTTGGTTCATTATTTGTGAGTGCTAATGTGTTACAAATAAATCAATAGCGAATACTATTCACAAGCATCGTAAATCAGGTGCCGACTTTATTGATATCTGCTAAAACACTCGACTCAGAACATAAGAAAGACAAAAAAGGAATTGCTGGTCCATTTTTATTTGTTACAAAGGAAGAACACAATCTTCTTAATTCGACTTTGACACCATTTATATACTGAAATTCGGAGCGTGATGAGTCAATTTCGCATTTAGAGCTTGGCTGCGTCAATTCCCTGGGTGACGGCAGCTTCATAGCGCTTTGCAGCTTCATCGAAGTTAATGACGTTCCAGATTGCTTTCAAGTACTGTATATTTACAATAAAGAACATCAGTTAGATCCGAAGAAACAGCAACTTGAATGAAATTTGCTTACGTCGGGCTTGACGTTGAGGTACTGGAGGTAGAAAGCGTGCTCCCAGATGTCAACGCCAATGACAGGGAGAAGGGAAAGGAGCGGGTCCTGGTTCGAGGTGGTGGTGATCTCGAGCTTCTTCGTCGTCGGGTTTACACCCTGCCATTGCCGAGTTGGAATTGCGTCATGAAAATAGTAATAGGGGAGAGGACGTACGAGCCAGCCCCAACCGGAACCCTGGATGCCGAGCGTCGCGGTGTTGAATTTCTGGACGAGATTGTCGAGGGAACCGTACTCAGCGATAACAGCCTTGCCGAACAAGGTGCTCGCGTCGAAAGCACCTCCGCGACCACCCTTTTCCTTAGACTGCGCGAGGTTCTTCCAGAAGAGCGAGTGATTGATGTGGCCTGGCAAGAGCGGCTCAGACATACGAAAACCTATAGAAGAGAGACCTACCACCGCCATTGAATTTGAGCGCACTCTGGAGAGCGATGCGCTCCTTCGGGGAGGACGCCTTGGTGTACTGCTCCTCAGCTGCGTTGAGGGCATTGACGTACGTCTGATGGTGCTTGGTGTGGTGCAGCTTCATGATCTGCTCGCTGATGTACGGCTCGAGGGCGGCATAGTCGTACGGCAGGGGTGGGAGAGAGTGCTGCATGAGGGGACAGACTGGTCAACACGGATGGCAAAAACGGCGACGGTGAGAACAGATGCTGATGAACGCACAGGCATTTTTGGTGGAGTATGGAGTGGAGAGAGAGAGATGGTGCAATCTGTTGGAGACGTCGTGCGAAGGCTTTATATTATCGACATCGTGGCGCTGAATAAGCCTCGACCACCCGTCTTGTTGTCTCATTATTATTCACATTATCAGCTCTTTCTTTTACTACAAAAAATCTACTGCGATTTGTGAATCTCAAAGAAATAATTTCAACATTTGAGTAAAGGCTGAGCAGAAAAAGTATCATTCAAGCAGCGATGGGACAAACCTTTGACTCAACCTATAACCTCGATTTGACCCGGTCAACTGATATCCATATAAGTAAGAGTCATGGGACAATATGATGTAATCCATTCTAGAACATCATTACATAAATATGAAAAATAGACCATACTTTAAAATAGAAACTAAAGCAAATAGATCAATAAAAATGATGTCAATATTGCTTTGCCTTTTTGCATGAATAGAAAAAAAATCAATTTGAGTCACTGTTTGAAAATGAAATAAATTTAGATTAAAATTGCAATGTTATATGGCTTATAAGGACAACATAATCTTTAAACTCTCCCATCCACAAGCTCCTCAAATAAGACTTTAAATATGCTTATTGTATGCACCATATGATAGTGTTAGGGCAACACTAATAAGCAAAAGACAACAAGAGGAGTGGTCAAGATGACATAGGAGTAATCACACAGTGAATAGTGTATATCCTGAGAGAACTCAACTGAGGTCTCTAGGGATGCATTGCCAGGTATTTATACAGGTGGACTACTTTAGGGCTGGTCTAATCTATAGCTATCTTACTAACCAGAGTGATGAGGAATAATGGTTTCATAATGATGCAATATGGTGCAATCTTTTCTAGAACCTTCTGCTTAGTAACAATTACCTAATATTCCTACTAACTAATGACTACCTAAGCAATGACTAATCCTTTGATTGTATAATGATTATGTAAGAGAGACATAAAAATGAAATTGAGTGNAAAAAATGTCTATATCATAACACTACCCCCTCCTTAGGAATTGACTTCCAGGTGATTACCAAGGACTGATGATGACTCAGTGAAGTTTTGGTAGGGTTTGAAGGTTAAAGAGTGAAAGTCTAAAGTGTGTATTCTCCTGGGTGCTGCTGGGTGGGATTTATAGAATTTCTTTCCCAGTTGCAGTGAACTGGCACAATTTTCTTCTGCCTCCCAGGTGTTACTTTCATCTGTGTATCCTTTCCATTTTACCAAGAACTGTAGTTTCCCTTGGTAGATACATGAGTTGAGTATTTCTTCTACCTCCCATTCCTCTTCTTCACCAACCTGAACAGGTGGGGTTGGATCAGCCTTTTGTCCAAGGATTGAGCTTTCAACGTGAGGTCAGACATGAGAGATATTGACAACTGGATGCATTTTAATTGATGGGGGAAGGTGCAATTGGATGGCATTAGGTGAGATGATATGGGTGATAGGGTAGGGTCCAATACATTTTTTGGCAAGTTTTCAAGTAGGATGGTCAATTTTTAGATTACTAGTTTCTAACCAGACCTTATTGCCTACTTTGTATTTGGGTGCCTCTCCTCTAATTCTGTCTGCATACTTTTTCATCTCATCCCTTGCTTTTTCAAGTGCCACATTTGTTTCCTCATGCACCTTTTTCATCCAAAGTACAAAGTCCTCTGCTGGTTTTACCCTTGACTCTCATATTGGCTCAAATCCCATCCTTGGGTTCCTCCCATAAACTACAAAGAATAGGGAATTCTTGGTTGCAGATTGAATTTTATTGTTATATGTAAATTTTGCTATTGGTGTCCAAGAAGGCCAATTCTCTTGTTGGTAATCAATAATAAACACAAGTACTGTTTGATTTCCTGATTAATTCTCTCTGTCTGTCCATCAGTTTGAGGGTGAAAAGCTGTCAGCAGGCTGGTTTTTATCCCCAATAGCTTATTCAATTCCTTAGTAAATGCCAATGCAAACTGAGGCTGACAGCTTGAGATAACTGACAAAGGTAGTCCATGGAGTTTCCACACATTGTCTCTGAACAAGGTGGCCAACCCTAGAGCAGATGTCTCCTCTTGAGTATTTATCACATGGATTTGTTTAGAGAACTGATCACAAACTACTAATATTGCATTAAATCCTTGTGCTTCAGGTAATCCAGTAACAAAATCCACTAATATGTGTTGCCATGGTTCCAAAGGTACTGGGTTAGGCACAAGTTTCCCAGCTGGTTTTTTAGGGAATACTTTATGACATAAACATTTGTCACAGGCTTTGACATAGGATTGTACAAATTTAGTCATTCCTGGCCACCAGTAATTTCATGAAACTAATTCTAAGGTTTTCTACTTTCCTGGATGTCCTGCTATAGTGGAATCATGATGTAGTTTCACTATTTCCCTTCTGATTTGGGTATCCCTTGGCACATACACTTTTCCTTGGTATAAGACTAGACCCTGCTCTTCAGCCCATTCTTCCCCCCTAATGACTCTTCATCCTTGTTAGATTGTAGCAAGATAGAAATAGTGCAGTAGCGACTCATCTCGAGTCACTCTAATATACATGAGTTCTAAGTACTGTGGACACGAGTGTCCTAAGTGTCCAAGTCGCTTTAGTTGAGTAAAGAGTAAAGCGCATGTGGAGCACATGCTTTGTATTGTACGCAATCTATTATTGCATACCACCTAATCCACATTAAACCACACTCCCCCTCGACACTGAAGCTATTCCAATTAGCAATCATAAGTTCTCGTGAACATTTCACATGAGTGATTTGGTCATAAGATCGGCGCCGTTATCTTCAGAGTGACAGTATTGTATGTTGACTTCTTGTGCTGCTATATGCTCTCTTGTCTCATGATAAGAGACCCATATATGCTTAGCTTTGGAGGTGAATTTTGGTTCTTGAGCAAGTCAGTTTGCAGCTAGATTATCTGCCTTAATAAATGTCGGCTCCTTCTGGATGTATCCAAGTTCCTGTAGTAAAGACCTAATCCAAATAGCTTTGCATGTCACTGTGGACAGCTCGACGTATTTGGCCTCCATGGTCAAGTGTGCCACCATATCTTGTTTTCTAGAAGACCAAGAGACTGGCCCATTACCTAGGATAAAAACATATCCTGATAGCGATCTAGAGTCATCAACGTCAGTTGCCCATTTGGAGTCCGAATATCCATAAGGTGCAATTTTTCCAAGGCCTCCAAGCTTTAAACCTAAGCTTTCTATATTGCTAAGATAAGCTAAAACTCTTTGTGTGGCTGTAAGATGTGTGGCTGTAGGTTTAGATGCATATTGGCTGAGTTTAGCAACTGCGTGTGCAATGTTGGGTCACGATCCGATGGCCGCATACATTAGGCTCCCTAGAATAGATTGAAAAAGCTTGATGTCTATTACTTCAGCTTCATCAAGTGTGTGCTCTAAACAGATGTTAGGATCCAATGGCATTGCATATAATCTCCCCCTGACTGGCCCGAAGCGTTCAACTATTGATTTGATATATCCAGGCTGACTGACTGATATTGTTCTCTCTTTTCGATTTCGGTTTATATCTAGACCAAGTATTGATTGTACTTCTCCAAGTTCTGTAATGTCAAATTTGCTGCATAGTTCGATTTTAATCCATTCTCGTAAATGTTGAGAATTCGAAGTCGAAATCATGTCATCGATGTATATCCCGATGACGAGAATATCTTGCACTTGCATCAAGACATATACACATGGATCTGAAATGAGTCTTCTGAATTTTCTGGATATAAAGAAAGTGTTTATCCTTGCATTCCATACTTGTCTAGATTGTTTTAGGCCATAGAGTGATTTCTTTAGCTTCCAAACGCATCCAGTTCTATCTTCATATCCTTCTGGGGGCTTTGCATATATTGGTTTGTCTAATATGCCGTTTAGGTATGCGCCAACCACATCTATTTGTTCAATTATCCAGTCTTCAGTAGTGGTGATTGACAACAAGATTCTTAGTGTTTCCAGATGCATGACAGGTGCATATAGTCGTTCTGTGTCGTAATTGAAACCCGGCCTTTGAGAGAATCCTTGAGCCACAATTCTTGTCTTATGTTTTGTGAATACTCCTTTTGAGTCTCTTTTAGTTTTGTAGACTGGGCGGGTGCCTATTGCCTTTACTCCCAATGGTAGTTCTGCCCATTCAAAGACTTCGAGTTTCTTGAGCATGTCAATCTCAGCTTTTTCAGATTTTAGCCATTGATCTACGTAGGGTCCTTCCAACACTTCATGTCTTATCTTCAGATCAGTGCTCGGTGTGTCATTGCCAAGCAGGGCGATCTCTTTGACATAATTTGAAATAATGTTCTTGGTTGGTCTCTTTCAGATTCGGTTGCTGGAGCATGTGGCTTGGCTCCAATCNTTTTTTATTGTATGCCTGTTTAGTTCTAGGTCCTGTATCTCCTTCCACTGTAGTCTCTGCTCCCCCTGTTCCATCCTCTCCTTCTTCTTTATGCTCAGCTCCCCCTGTTTCATCATTTCTCCCAATTTCTCCCTCAGGCTCAGCCACCTCTTCCTGTTCTGTCTCCTTTCTTATCTCCCCCTGATTTTCCATTTGCTCGACATTGCTGTCATTGTCATTGTTGTCATGATCGAGCGTCAGAGAATCCTTCAGTATGTCCATAGTGTTTTTGTCAAATACGATGTCCCTTGATTTGTGAATGGAATGAGTCCCTGCATCATGATATTTAAAGGCATTGGAATTACTTGAAAAGCCGGTGAACACATACTCGTGTGAGCAGGTGTCTAATTTATTCTGCTGCAGCATGTGATTCAGTACCCAGCATCTAGTCCTGAAAATGTGTAGATGCACGACTTTGGGCTTTTCATTCCAGAAACATTCATATGGTGTAATGGTAGTTGTATGTGCTCATGTAGGCAGATGATTTTTTATGTAGTTGACATATGTGATGGCTTCAGTCCATAGGAATTTAGGTAGCTTTGAATCGATAAGTAAAGCATGTGCTTTAATGACGAGTGTCCAATTGAGACATTCAGCTATGCCATTTGATGCAGGCGAATATGGTGCAGTAAATTCTAGCTTGATTCCTCTAGTGGTGCAGAACTCTTGGAGACGATGGTTTGCAAATTCTCCACTGTTGTCAGAGCGTATGATGCGGATTTTGTGGCTGGTTTGTACTTCAACTAGTGTGACATATTCTTCAAGTGCTTGCGGAACATCTGATTTGCGTTTCAAAAAATGTACCCAGCTATTTCAGGTGAATATGTCCGTACAAGTGAGAAAGTATGATTCACCGTTGATGGACATCTCGGTTGCGTGTACACAGTCTTTCAGCTGATAGGTGAAGGTTTGACCCTGAGATTTGAAATTCATGAGTACATCGCCACGTCCTGAATCTGCATACCATGTGTTTGCATTTTGGTGTGTTTGTTCTGTTGTACGTGCCATCCAACAATATTCAGAATCTCCTGAATTCTCTAATATTGCGGCATTAGCTGTAGTGTCTGTTTTAGCTGCTGTTCCTCCTCTGCTAGTTCCTCCTTTGCCTCCCTTGTTAAAGGTTCGAGTGTCAGGCATAGGACAGTCTCGTATCATGTGATCGGGCTTTCCACAGCGGAAACAATTACCATTATTGAGCTCGTGCCATCTCTTTCTCTGGTAATCTGTTTTGGCTGCTAACACCATGTCCGACTCTCCTGATTTCTTTCCCATTTGTCTATCTTCCTCAAGTATTCGAGCCACTAGCTTTGTGGTAGTCATATTATGGGGGTCGATTGCTGAAATAAACACGTTCCAGGACTCGGGCAGCAAGGTGAGTAGCGTGTATGCAAAATCAAGATCACTTAATGGTTCTCCTAAGTTTGCTAGGTCGTAATTTAAGTCCTTCATGTAGTGTATATGCTCCTCCATTGAGGTTGAGCTGCTGCATTCAGCTCAAAAAAGCTTACGGCGTGTTAAGACCATCCCGAGCAAGCCTTGTGCTGTAAACAAATTTGCTAGCATCTCCCATGCCTCTCTGGTGGACTCTGTTGTGCGTAGGTGGACAAGTACTTCTGGCATTACTCGTAGTCATATTTTGCCCATGGCAGATAGGTCCGCTTTGACCCATTCTGCAATATCAGTGATATCTGTGGAGATGAACATGGATTTTGGTACTGAGTCTGCATGCCTGAGTATTTTGATCCCAATTTTCACTCCTCCTCAAATTCCTGCTCTCGAGAGTTTAATGGACTCCTGTGTATCTGCTTTCTTAGCTTCTAACTTCTTCTTTTCTTCCTCATCTGCAGCTGCATATTGCATGTTGTATGTGTGCGCCATCTGGCCTGATCGCCCTCCTTCCTTCCATGCAGCATATTCTGCCTCTATGCATTCTTCATCTGCTTCTGTGACTCCATTCGTAAAGTCCACATGGCGCCAGAGTTTTAGCCTCCTGAGTATGCCCATCATATTCACTGCCCAGGAGGCATAGTTCTCTTCACCTTTCAAGGGTTCTATCAAATTCTTTGATGACATATTCAATTTTTTGGTGATTCTTCAGGTTTTTGATTTTTTATGCAGAAGCAGGGCTCATAACCTGTTAGATCATAGCAAGATAGAAATAGTGCAGTAGCGACTTGTCTCGAGTCGCTCTAATATACATGAGTTCTAAGTACTGTGGACACGAGTGTCCTAAGTGTCCGAGATGCTTTAGTTGAGTAAAGAGTAAAGCGCGTGCAGAGCACACACTTTGTATTGTACGCAATCTATTATTGCATACCACCTAATCCACATTAAATCACAATCCTGACTTCCTTAACTCTTCTACTGCCTTAACAACTGGTTCATCCCACTCTTGGCTTTTACAAATTTGTTTCAAGAGGTTCTGTTCTTCTCCATTTATTAAGACATGACCTTGTCTTGTGGCATTAATGTGGAAAGTTCAGGTTTTAACAGGACAGTGTCTTTATTATCATCCTCTACCCCCTCCTTATGGTCTACTCATCTCGATAGAAGGTCAACCTTAGACATACTACTGCCTAGCTTATGGATAATAGTGATGTTAAACCAGGACAGGAATAGTGAAATATCAGAGATTTTGATGATCAGACCACATCCCAAACAGATGTGTTGCTCCCTCTAAATGATCTCTGCATGCCTCTAAAGTGCAAATAATTGCTAGGAGTTCCTTGTCATGAATATCATAATTTTGCTCAACATCATTTAGACTTTTTGACAGGTAAGCACATGGTCTCCACTTATCATCCTCACATTTCATGGATAGTATGGCCCCAGTAGCATAATCTGAAGCATCTGCTGCTACTCACAATTCTCTCTTTGGGTCAGGAATAACAATAACTGGCTCATCACAGAATCACTGTTTGAGTCCATCAAAGGCTTGTTGTTGTTCCCTTCCCCAAGTCCAAGCCTGGTTCTTCTTAAGGAGATTCAAGGGTTGTGCTATTTTGGAGAAGTCCTTAATAAAGCATGAATAAAAGTTTGCAAACCCCAAGAATGATTCCACCTCCTTAAGTTTTGTTGGAACTGGCCAGTCCTTTACTCCCTTAACCTTTTCCTCAACCATTCATATTTCCCCTTTCCCTATTCTGATTCCCAAGAATTTGACTGATGTCTGCCCAAACTTGCACTTTTCTGGTTTGAGGAATAGGTCATTTTCAAGGAGTCTTTTGAGAACTACTTCCACTACTTCATCATTTTCTCTCATCATCTCAGTGAAGATAAGGATATCATCAATGTAGATAATGACTACTCCTTTGGTGATAAGGTCATAGAAGATATCATTCATCATGTTTTGGAAGGTGCTGGGAGCATTACATAATTTGAAGGTTATGACTATTGGTTCAAATGACCCACAGTTGGTTGCAAAAGTGGCCTTTTCTTCATCACCTTCCTTGATTTGGACATTATTGTATCCCCATTGGAGGTCCAGTTTTGAGAAGTACTTAGCTCCCTTGACCTTATCAATGATTTCCAATATGAGTGGTAATGGATATACATTCTTTATTGTCCCAGAATTCAAATATGGATTGTCAGTAACCATCTGCTTGGTCTTATCCTTCTTATCAACAAAGAATACAGGTGATGTCATAGGTGATTTAGATGGTCTGATGTACCCTTTCCAAAGGTTTTCTTCTAGCCATGCATCTGATTCTTCCTGTTCATCTGGTGACAAGTTATATACCTTTGCTCACTTCTGGACAAAATTGGGTTTAAGCTTTATCTCATGATCCCATGGTTTCTGGGCTGGCAAATGCTCTGATGCTTCCTTCTCAAAACCCTTTGATATTTATGGAATTTCTTTGGTATGTGATCCAATCTATTCTTCTCCATGCCATGTACCTCTCTTTCTCTGTTCTTCCAATCATATCTTTCATTGTAAATATCATCAGATGAATCTGCTAGATCAGGCATGTCTTCATCTTCACTTTCCTTCTCTCCCCACAACCACTCTTCTCTCCTTTCATATGCCTCTTCATCCTGCAGTTTACATTCATCTCCCCAAATTCCTGGCACAAGGTCTGACAATCCCTTTGCATTTCTCCATTCTTCTCCAAACCTGATGTCATGCAAAAGATTGGGCAGCATGTTAGACTTATTTCCCTGGTTGCCCATTTAATCTCAGGGTTATGCTTTTTCAACTAGTTATGTCTAAGGATAAGAACTGTTTTTCCCATTACACACTTCTGTTATGATATAGACANTTTTTTCACTTAGGGTTAGGGTTAGGGGGGAGNAGAAAAAAATCCGAGCGAAGCGAGGATTTTTTTCGACTCAGAGTAGAGTGAGGCAACTGCAGGCAATTGTGGGACTGATGATCTCAATCCCTTCCACAATTTCGCCTTTATATGCTCTTCAGGCCTGCTTAGTGATAGTAATGAGCTTTAATCAGCGAAAGAGTTAAAAATACTCTTCCGACGCGCTTGTCCAATGAATGACAACCAAATGGAAAGACCTGTGGGAAAATTCCCACATTGGTGGGAACTTTCTCACAGGAGTGGTATGACTTGATTTTACAACCAATCATACATCACCTAATTAATCACCTGTTTGTTCTGGTGATCCAGACTGACCTGTAAATTGACCTGATCAATTTTTGATTGATCTGATCAGCTGACAAATGATTACATAATATCAGTGATCTACCTCTCACGTGTACACAGGTCACTTGACTCTGACTGTGTCTTAGTTCAGATTGTCTAACCCTAACATACCTACTCATTCTACTTTGCAAACCTCCATCCCAAAGCAAGATATCTTCTTTTTGGGATGAGTTTTGTCAGCAAAAATGAATTTGTCAGAAATCAGATTTGCATCCCAAAAGGGCCCAAAAAGGAGATATCTTGCTTTTTAGTCAGAAGCAAGATGATTTGTCAGAAAGCTCAATTAGCAAGTTACTTTCTGTTGTGTGAACACATCCAAAAAAGGAAATATCTTGCTTTTTATTCAGAAAGCAAGATCTAATTAAGAAATTCTTTCTGACTTGCCAAGTGAGCATTTTTTCTCCAAGTCCAATGACACATTAAAATAAAATTTATTGAATTTTAAAATTACAGGCATTCTCAGAAGTTGTACAATGTACCTCAATATTCCAGCAGTGCAGTGCAGAATTCCAACAGTGCAGATATTATGGCTCAGTACAAGAAATATACAGAGCAACAATATGAGATAGAGACAATGAAAGGTTCTACAGAACAGCATTAAGAAAAATTCACCGGCAGCATGTCCATTTTTTCTCAGGCTCCTTCAACAATTATCTCATGCTGCCTCTATCTATACGATAAATGCACCAAATGCAACCCCAGTGACAGCCATGACAGAACTAAAAATACCTCCCACGCGAAAGGACATTACAGATCTCGCAGCACTGCTGGGCGTGGAGGAGGCAGGTGCTGAACTGCTACTGATAGAGGATGAGCCACTCAGAGCAGCTGAACTTGTAGTAGACGCTGGGGACGCGGACGCAGATCCTGAAGCAGAACTAGCCGTGCCTGTAGGAGAAACTAAGATGTTGGAAGAATGAACACGGTCAGTGAATATTATCAACGCGAGAGGATGGGGAAAGCACGTACGCGTACCGCACTCTTCCGACTGGAGTGCCTGAGCAGCGGCGAGATCACTCGCGGGACAGTTGCTTTGAAGGCATGAAAGCGCGTCGCTCTGGAAGCTAGTCGACGTGCAGATGCATGTTAGGTCTTCCCTATGTAGGAATTAGTGTGTATCAGCATCTGTACATAGAGCGAAAGGCAAATAAAGTCACAGACAAACTTGAGCAGCCAGCAGTGGTGATAGCTCCAGTGACGCATGTGATGAGGCATGGGTCGATTCCAGCAGTACTTGTTGGGACGGCAGCGGAGGCCGAGCCGGATTGTGCATTAACCGCGAGGATACTGGCCGCAGCAACTGCGAAAAGGGCTTTGACTGTGAACATGACCATTGGACGTGCGACGGGAGGTTGGGCGTGGAGAGAAAAACAGGGCAACTTCGAATCGTTTGATGCTGCATTGCCGTGTTTATATATATTAAGGTGAGCCATAAGGTCCGACTTCCATATTTGGACATTTATTAGCTCAAGTGCTTTCATGTCGATTTCCCTGGTCCTGGTCACCACCAAAAGTGCAAACATACATATCAGCACCGATGCTAGTTGTAACACGCCTTGTGCAAGCCTGCAACGAGCCAACTCTGATCACCAGCTCGAAGGTGTCAGTACGCAAATTACCTGTTCCATCTCGGCAGACGTACCCTTCGCACGTTATAACCTTCATAAGTATATTCCTTTGGGTCACTTCCTTCCTTTCCTAACGTCTATGTACGGAAGAGTCTCTCCTTTGCCTTTCNTTTTTTCTTGCAGCAATATATATTTGATGCCGATAACAAGATTTCGATGGTCCGGTCTCGCCGCGAAACTGGACATCACTTAACCGGGCATCTAATTTTACTCCCTCAGACGACGCATCCTGACCTCAGATCTTATGGGGACTAAATCATTGAACGAGATGTCCATCAGGAGGTTCATGATCATCAGATGTTAGCAAAGCAGTCAGAAAAACCGTCCACGCTTTAAAATCCTGATCTGGATCAGATCCACAGACAAACTTGAGCTACATATTCAAACTCATCTAGTTACGTTTATTTGTCTTGATGATGAGAACTGTGATCCTGCCATTAATCTGTCCTTTTCACCATTACCATCGCACAAAAATAAAGATAAAAATTCTAATCTGTTGCTAGTAGTGCGAAGGGGCTTAAATCATAGAAACTGTTCCACGAAGCGTACTGACAGTGTAACGGATCGTAAGGTAAAATGTTACCAAATTATATCCGTGCACAAAAACTACAAATCACAGTAATAAGTATGATAATATTACGGAACGCCGTCCGAATCACTGTTCGCAAGAGCTGCTAGTAGTTCCTTATTCCGGAAGATAGCAGATATCTTAGTAGTGTTGACACAAATGTGCTGCTTATTCGTAAGATTCTGTCTATAGGTATTTGCAGCTAAACGTCATTGCATCGATGATAATGACCTGCGTACTGCGTAAATACAGAACACTAATAAATCAAAATTTAAAATTCAGATAGTAGTTCCAGATATCTTGTGTGTAAGTTTAGAGTGTTTTGCTGCTCACGTGAATGAATTGCAGAAAACATTTGAAGTATCTACAGGACTGATCGACGGCATTAATATTGTCAATTGCGAATAGCCAAGAAAGAGAAGCCATTCAATACGTCAATCAACCATACACCGCCTGGAAGTGATGTTAGATCATGCCCAACGGCCACCAGATACAAAGATTTAATGACTGGATGGTTTCCTCCGTCTTAATTGTTTCATTCACTGGAGTTTTATTGTTCATAACGTCAGACCCTTTTGTGTTTTCCTCTTCCTTGACACTGCCCTCCCTCTCCTTGCGTTTTCTTCGCTCATCTGCTACCCAATTCCCAACCTCATCGATCACTGAATAAGGACGAGTTTTATATTGCATCAATAAACCTTGAATTGCCGCCATCGAGAACTCGCCTTCCGGAACACGTGCAGAGAATGCATGCGCTAGTCTATTGACCTCGCGTTGACTGAGTTTCGGAATGTGCGATGCTGAGCCTCTATCGGTCGTGTAAATTGCCGATGGCGACTTGAAATTTCCGTTTGTTTCGGAGAGGGAAAATCCAGTCGGAGTTGCTATTGGAGAATTTACCAATGTCGATTCCTCATCTCCGAGTCCAGATCCTAGCTCTGACCTTGTGCTAACTTCCAATCCGAAGTCATTCTTTATATTGACATTGCTATCGTCCACTTCCATGTTTTTGGTGACCCCCCGGCCGACATGAATAGGAGGAAAGAAGTTTCGAAATAGCTCCGCAACTTGCACACGTCCGGAATTCTTAAAACGTATATGTACATCGAGTCGACCGGGCCTTACGAGTGCGGGATCGAGTGCTCCATATTTATTTGTAGTAGCGAAAAGAAGTCTGCCCTCTTGTGCAGCGACGCCGTCAATCGCACCGAGGAGACCGCTTAGCGTGACTCCACTTGCTGGAGTGACAGATTGAATGTGAGGCTCCTGTGTACTAGCTACATCTGGTATCTTCCCTGACATGTTCGTCGAGTCTCCTTCGCGCGTTACTCCACGGAAGAAGGCAGCATCAATGTCCTCGATAAGGGCTAGAGAATGAGAAGGTAATTTCGAAATCATTTCGTTGAGACTCGAGTCATCCAAGTTTTTCTTCGACAGCGAGATAATATAAATGTCAAGGTTGAGCTCTCCAGCAAGAGAATGGACTATTTTTTCGTAACAATTTGACCGGTGTGATGTTTTGATTTATAATAAACGACGCACTAAGACTGGTTTTTCCAGATCCAGGACATCCGTGCAGAAGGTAACCACGACGCCATGGAATTCCTCGATCTGCGTACCATTTTTCGTTTGCCATGAAATCTTTTGTATCAGCAAGAATATGTTCTTTTACACCTTCGTCTAGAACGACGCTTGAAAGTGGTCTTTTAGGGCGAGATCCCGCTAGTGTCCATTCATTATAACTTCATTTACTCAATGAGCGGTGAGTTGAAACACCATGGACACGAACAGAGGACGTACGCGTCAGATATATATATGTTTATCCTTCCCTCAGAGTCTTTCTTGTAAACTCGTTTCGCTTCTAAAAGCAAAGCATCCAGCTTCGACAAATTTAGAGTCAACATTCTAGGTGTCAGTGGCGTTAGGTCTTCCACAGTTGTTTTCGAATAAAAATGACACATACGTTATAGTTAATCTCTCATCGCCATTTCTATTCCACATGTCACCCTGCGACCGGGATCGGGTGACGCACATCCAAGAGCCACGGTACCACATATATTGTGTCTTGTCTAAGGATTTGGAACTCTATAAGCATCTCAATACACTGAGTGTCCATATTTACCATGAGTAGGTGTATATGCTAGACGACGTAATGGTGTTGCATTATTATTTTCCTCTTCTTCTCCAGGAACCTGATCGGATACTCCACTCTGTCCGTAGCGAAATGTGCTGATGCGCACGTTACGAGACTTATCTGCAAATAATATAAGCGCCAAATCTGATGAACTGATCACGGCAGTAGCGCACTCCATTTCGGCTGTCTAGATAGCCAGAACATGATCCAAGCTGTGCGCATGCGTGTGATCGATCAGATATGCAGACAGAGACAAAGTAGACTATTGAACCACCCACTGAACGTATCATCCTTGTCTTCGAACTCGGCCGTGATAAAGAAAGACTCGATGAAGCTGGCCCACACCATGGAAAGTAGTATTCGTCCAGATTCGAGTGCAACACCAATGATAAAGAGTTTTGCACCATCTCGAATCGCGGAGGAATAAAGTACAAAGGTCCAAAAGGATTCGATGGTCGCAACTAATCCGTCTGGTGAATTTGGCACCGCATTGGATGAAGCATTGGTCGCATTCTCAAGTAAACCTAACTGTTTGAACGAGGAAGAGTAGGATGCTCCTTGATACATCTAGGAAGAAGGACAAGTCAAATAGGCGCACATTTTCGGCGAACTTATATACTGGCCAGGCTTAATTAGTAGATTCCGACATATGTATGCTTTAGCCGGTATCTGACTTGCAACTTCGACTAGGCAGTTTTGTAAGTCGACATAACTTCTCTGACTTGCGTCTTCAGTGACAAGTCGCATTTGTGCTAGGTACATATCAAGTGTTTGGCCAAAAATAATTCGCCTTACATAATGTGCGATTAATAGACGATATCCATACTGACGTAGGCTCCACTTGCAGTCCGAGAGGCGTTAATGTGGCTATTATTTACAATAAGAAATTTAAGATGTTCTTTTTCTATCTTTTTAGCAGATTTCCACTTCTGGTGTCTTCGTGGCATTTACCCACAGTGCAAATTATACGAAACGTTGGAACCACCCAGAGATGCTCCGTGCACTCTCTTCCTTTGCCCATCCTATAAAAAATAAAAAAGAGATATGAGAGTTTGTCAAAATAAGATAAAGATTTGAGCAGTTTGAATTGGCATTAGCTGCATTAGTGGAATCTCGGCAGATTGATAGATAGAAGCTGACAGTACTGGGAATTGACGGACAACTCAGACATACGTTCTTGTTCGATATTTGGATCTCCCCTTACGGCGAAGCCGTGTTTTACGGTAGCGAATACTTGAATATTGTAGTTTTTCCTGTTCTCGACAAGAATATCCTCAGCGCGCCGTCGAAAGTCCACAGGAAACGTATGATCGATCTCTGGCCATCATAAAGATAATAACGGTCAGTATTGAATCCCAGGCAACGCAGGATATTATGAAAATAAGGGGAAAAAAGGCGCTAAAAGAGCATCGACTGATGGGTCATGCGACTGGTCTTGGGAGCAATGAAATACCGCACGGATGAAGATTAAATTCGTTAATACACATACCTGAACACGATAAGAGGAGTGGCGCTGCAATACCATAGCATGGAAGAAAGACGAATCAACACCCCTCCTGTCGTAGATATTTAGCTATCGGGATGAAAAGTCCTACCATTCACATTTCGGAAGTGACTTTCATCCAGGAAAGCCGGATGGGCAATGGCACCTTTAATTGCAAAGATAGGAAGCATGACATAAAAATGTCAGCGGGTCATGAAGGTTGAAGTCTATTGAACAAACATCCTTAGAAATCTTATGAAGAGTACCTGCAACTATTTTTCTAGAGGCACCTGCCTCACAAACGAATGGAGCTCCAAAGCAGTACCCTATGCACACCGATCAGAGCGTTGAAGTATAAACAGTTATTTTTACTCCGCAAGGTACAAGCTCACCTACGGCAACGTAGTTGATTTTCTGGCCTGAAATAGCCATGGCCACGGAGCACAGTACGTCAATAGAGTTTGTATAATATTAAAAGTGAAGGAGAATGAAATGAAGTTAAAACCGAAGGACATCATGTTGAGAAGGCAGAGAGAATACGCATGACTTACCATATCGTTCCCGAACTTCCCTGAGCCAGTCTGGCTCACACTTGCGTGCCTGCACCTTGCNTTTTTTCTATCCAGGCAGACCTATCAAAACTAGATTCTGCATTATGGATGTACACTGGATCTCCCAAGAAGTAGTCGATTCCAAGGACTATGAAGCCTAGGTATAAAGTGCTAAGTGTTAGTAGTCAGGTCCGGAGAAAAAGATAGATAAGAAGTAAGTAACGGAGATTCCGAGGTTCAATTTTGGGTTATCAGCCGACTAGATGCATAATCGATTATCGATCAAAGCAAAACACATGCTTACCTTGCTCGGCGAAGTAGTCTTGAAGGAGCTTGTTGTTGATGAACAGTGGTCCATAGACATCAGCGTAAAATAGTATAACGCCTTTAGCAGGTTGTCCTCTGGACAGTTGCGGCGGCGTTGCTACGTATGTGTCTACGCCAGCGATCTTCTCGATAGACCCCTTGGGTTCGCCAGAATGCTGCACGGCTCTGAAGCAGTCGTCTCCTGGGGCTTGCGCAAGTACTTTGTCTGTCATAACGGAAGATATGTGAAGCTGACAGAGCGAGAGTGGATGATGAGTCTAAATATGTGAAGAATGGGAAGAAAGGGTGGTCGTTCCCACAGCATTGAAACCGACATTATTTTAAGTAGATCTACGATTGGTCGTGAGCATCCGTTTTAGTGGTCAGCTGCTGAGTGGAGCGTCCAAACGGGCCGAGAAAAGCAGAACTTGAAGCATTGCTGATTTGTCAGGATGTAAGTACCTGCACGCAGAGAACGAACTCGAAGAATTCTGCGAATAAGCTCACCGAAACATAGTTCGAAGCCTCAGAAAATGATAAGACCAACGCTGCGGGAACAACATCTGAAGGGAAGCTGGTCAGAGGTGGGTTGGCTCTGAGATCAGCACTTTCCGGCCTGACCTCGTCAACCTGACCCTTATTTGACCATGTGACATGTTCATAGATTTTATCTAATACTCTAGAATACTTCTAGGGTTTGTCTCTCAAGGACAAAAGTACCTTACTCCACTTTTTCAGCACTTGGAATGCTTCATTGATTGGAATCCATGAAATATTTTATTTTAGGATGACTATAGGTAACTACAAGGTACTACCTAGTACCTCATAGTACCAATAGCATTTTGACCAACCTCCTAGTATGTAGACAACATTAAAAATACATAACTGACCATAGTCACAATAGACAACTACAGGTATTCATAGGCATATATAGATTACTATTGAGGATATATTTATGTACTATCATGATCTGCTACCATACCTTTAGCGCAATGACGCTATAAGCACTATATAGTATCTATAGTATATAGATAATTTGTTCACGCTTTCTTGCTACTCATAATAATGAATGAATAATTAATATTGTCAACCATTACAACACACGACAGATGAGACAGATCTGTTAATCCGAAATGCGTGTGCACTTCCGAACCTCGGTTGTAGCGGAGAAATTTCTACTGATCAAACTGTGTTTCTGCACTGAAGGACATTACCTTAAGCTGTTTTGGATGAAGAAAGCTACATAACGACAGAGAAAGACATTTTTATGAGCAAATATTTCGGAAGTGTCTCATTGTGTGCCTGTGATTCCTTTAGCTCCACCTTGAAGATAGAGAGTCTATTATTCATCCTTTACTAGAAACAAGATTGGACATTACATTTCGAACGTTATAAATAAGCAACGCAAAACAAACCGTGAATATTCCTTCCTTGTCCAGTGATTATTATTTCTAAGTATCTCACTATCTTAATACACTCATACGATAGTTTCCTTGAGCTACGAGTTTCGTTTCTCGCGTCCTGCACGCCCGCTTTACTTATTTTAAACCTTTTCATTCCACCCCCTCAGCAACGCCCCCCTTAGGCGCAAGCTCAATATCCCTCTGGATACCCTTCCCATTGCCATCAGCGCCTGAATATTTCTGAACTTCTTTCGAATATGCTTCACGAGCGCGTCTACGCATTTCAGGCTCATCCTTACGTATGAGCTCTTTGTGTCGAATCATACCGGCAGCCACGACCACAGAAAATGCAGTGAGCACAGCATTTAGAATGAACACGGCCCGGAAGCCCTGAGTATATCCACTTAAAACATTTGTCGCTATCTTTGGCGTAATGGATGAGTTAGTTGTCGAATTCACAGCCAATGCTGGATGGAGGGACGTAGGATCATCTATAATGCTGCTTATCGTAGTCGCCGTCAGACCCAGTGAGGTCATCTTTGATCGAAGTGAGTTGTTTCTAGTGGAAGATGTTGTCAGCCAAAAACGAAAATACGCGTATGCGAGATAGAAACCAAGAATCGCAGTTTAATTAGTAAGTCAAAATCGGAGAAGAGAACCCACATGATCGTACTCCCGATTGCCAGCGAAAGCGTTCCGCCCAATAGTCTCGCAAACTCCCAGGTAGAAAATCTCAAATCAGAAAGATACAGAGAAATAGTTATGAGATATACACACATTTCGGACAGCAGTAACGACAGACATGTCACGCCGCGATACGCTTGCTTGTGCAGCCACTGTTGTTGTTTGAAGAGTCTGGAGAAAGAAAACACAGAATAGCGTCAGAGTTATTTTGCATTTTGTTCTTGCTCAGGTCGTACTTGTCCAGCCCCGACACCAGCAATCAGCATGTACACTACGGGTAATGCCTCCCGAGTCGATGCATTGATCGTTGACAGGAGACCGCACCCGATGGTCCATACACCGAATCCAAGATATATTATGCTCTGTTTGAAGAGGTCATGGCTGGCTGAAGGAGAAAAAGTAACGATGTACATACACGATATCTTCCTGTACGGGATACAAGCACACCCTAGACAGGGAAGGAGATTTAGGAGATAAAAGGCGACTTCAGAAAGCTTACTCACAGAAATGAAACTGGCTACAGTTTGACTGACAAGCACTGGAAGGAGAAATACTCCTGAGCGAATTGGAGAATATCCTAGCGCAACTTGGAAGAACTGCGGGAGATAATAGAGGGATGAATTGAAGACGAAGCCGCTATAGGGTAGCAAAGCTAAGGACGACTAGGGTTTGTTGACGTCTGTGAAACGTACATACTTTACGAACATCGTGATATACACGCCAGTAACTGTTATGTGCTTGAATATGTACACTACATGTTGGAGTGAATAAAGTATACTGGAGGTTAGGCTAAATCTGTCTTGCGTACTCGGGACAATAGGTAGCTTGGCGCCCTTCCACTCCCAGATGCAGAAGAGTGCGACAATGACACATCCTGAGATGAGCGTTCCGAGCACAATCGCAGAACTCCAAGGAAACGTGATACCTCCCTGAGAGTACACAGGTACATACATTAGCCTATCTATNAAAAAAGGAAGACATGGCATACCCAAATCAAAGGCAATATCACGAGTGTGCAACCGATTAGTGTTAGAGCTGTCCCCATATAATCAATGGCAAGGAGTTTCCTGATGAAGCAAGCTCTCGACTTCTGTATCAACTACAACTTGGTTATCTATATTCACACGAACCTTTTTATGTCACCCTCTACGCTCTTCAACGGGAGGATATAAACAACAATGAGAATACCACAAAATGATACGGGAAGTGTGATCCAAAAGCACCACTATTCGACCGAGTTAGATTTTTTTTTCCGAAGAATTATAGGAACGTACATGCCCGCCACGATACTTTCTCGCTCAATACACCACCAATAAGTGGACCAATTCCATAGCCTAGTGCAACAACTACTCCGATAATGCCTTGATATTTCCCCCTGATGGCATGGGTTTATGATTATTTTTTTCAGAAACACAATACGCGGCATAAATATGTCTTGCTCACCTGTCTCTAAGAGTCACTACATCTGACATGACAATCTGGGCCATAGATACAATTCCTCCCCCACCAGCACCAGCGATACCTTATAGCACACTTGCTTAGAACATAAAGAAGAGCAATGTTATGTGAGATATCAAAAGATATGCTTACCTCGAAGAATTATTACCTCACTAACTTTCTTTGAGAAGCCGGCGGCAAGATTGCCGAGCATGAAGACAAACATGGCGAGGCACAGAGCAGCCTTTCGACCAAAGATATCGGAGAAGCGACCATATAAAGGTTGGAAGGCTGTTGATGTGAGGAGATATGTCGACGGGATGAATAATGCAACAGAGCCTGTTTGGATAAAAGTAATAATAAGGATAATAAAAATGCATTAATATGGATGTGATTAAATTAGCGACTTTACAGAAGAAACGTACCTGCATGGAAATAGGAAGAGATACTCGGAAGTGCAGTCGCAACGAGGGTCATGTCAAGCGTTGAGACGACGATGCACACCGAGAGGCCAGAGAAAACCGATACGACCTTACGAAAAGGCAGTAAGTTCGTTTGGTCTGTCAGCTTGAGATCTCTTGAATCTAATGGTAAAGTAGATCCTCCGTGCACGATCTCAATGTCAGACTTTGTATGACAATCGATTGCCTGCGGATAGGTTTGACTTGGCAATGGCTCTGCTCCATCATGGATCTCTGTGTTGGAAAAACCAGAAAGATAAGGTGCACCTCCTACAGCTAAATTCGCGAACATCGAACCATTTATATTTGATATGAGAGACGAGCCTAAGACAGAACTTGCGGCAGAATCTATGTCTTGAAACGTCGCCATCCGATAAACGAATGTCAAAGAGCTCAGCAAGCCAGACGACGAGGCAGACTCATGGAAGACCAGGAATGTCTTTCCTTTTTTCCGAGGGCTAGGCTAGTGTCGGGGCAGAAGTCCGAAAGTGCTTTATATGCCAACTGCCGAGCAGAACGGCAGTTGGCAGAAGTCGGCAAGTGTTACAGTAGATTTTTATTTTTCAAGTCACAAATAAAATTGTTGAACGAATTGATGATTCTGCAATATCCCGTAACGTGCAAATTCAAGCCTTTGATTCTGCTGAGATAAGGCTGAAGCATCATATAGACATATGATACCATATTTGGATAACTCTGCTTACATATCTAATTATATCTGCCACTTCTGCCAAAATATATTCTGGACTTCTGCCTGCCGGGCTTTGCCAGTGTGGCAGATGTGGTACGGCAGAATAGCTGAGCTCCCACAGCACTACCGAGGGCCTGAGGGCTTAATGTGAATAACACTCATGTTCTGTGTTCTGCGATAGCTTTCGGTGACAAGTCCGATGCTGGCATATAAATGCCGGAATGCCGACTTGATTAGTATATTCAGATTCAGGACATCTCTATTTCCGCTATCCTCTCAAGTTCTCGTCTGCAGTCTGCAAAGCTTCTACTACGCGCGGCAACATTCATGCAGTCGGAATAGCCTCTGTGAGAAGAGACACGTTTCTATTATAAATGTGTTGATATATATCTATCTACATTACTTTATGTATTGAACAGACGTTTCAACTTAACATACGCGGTAGCTTCAGGGAGGACACGACATGCAGGATCATCCGTCGATGCTATAAATGCTACTCATCGGAGTTTCCTTGATGCTTGCTCCAATGTTAGGGTTAACAAGCCGCACCCGTCCTGCTATTATTATCAGGATCCTGTTTGAACACAGAAATAACTTTCTAGCAATCATGCCCAAAGTTTTTCGAAATGACAGCGCCAGATATATCCGACTTTCTACCACAACTGACACATGACATTGACGGTTCAGCCGCACAAGGAGACAAGTTGACGAGGTTTATCCTCGCTCAAAAATACGTACGAAGGACATATAAAACGTCTCTGCTACATTGCTACGCCCTCCATCAGCACGTCTGTCGACTGACTAGTAGTAGTCTTACTTGTTTGCAATGTTGCTCCAAATCACTGTTGCTCTTGCTCTTGCGTCTCATGTTGCCGCTCACGGTGTGTTTTGTTCCGACAGCTCGAATATTTAATAGGTTCTTTATCGTGCTGCTTCCTCAGGCGGTGTGCTCTTGTATGAAAACGCCGGCGCTTACTATCACGGCTTCACTCCATATAATACTCCTACTGGTCAAAGTTCAATCCAGAGGCAATGGGCGACGTAAGATACATCTGCTATGTGTTTCTTCTTCCTAACTGCTGAGCTCGCTTCATACCAAAGATACAATCCGATCACCACCGTCTCGGATCCAAACCTTGCATGCAATGACCCGGGAACTATCACTGACCCGCAGCTCACAGCCACTGTAGCTGCAGGTTCCTCGATCACAGCGTTTTGGAACAACCCGTGGCCACACACCATTGGGCCAGTTATGGTTTACATGGCCGTAAGCATGTCATAATCCTAGATGTACACTATACCNTTTTTTAATAGCGACGAAATCTCACAGAACTGCGGAGGATCTTGCTCGGACTCGACCCCGTCTTCTCTCAACTGGTTCAAGATCGACGAGGCTGGTTTGCTCAGTGGTACGGTTGGCAACGGATACTGGGGAATGGGCGAGCTTGTTGCTGACAACTCTTCTTGGACGTCGACGATCCCATCTGAGCTTCCCTCCGGAAACTACATGATTCGCCACGAGCTCCTTGCGATCCATTCTGGTGCTAATCAGCCGCAATTCTATCCTGAGTGCGCTCAACTTACGGTCACAGGCGGTGGCAGTGGGAACCCAGGTCCGACTGTGGTGGTGAGTGACATTCTATCATATCGAAGATTTATCATTTTATCAATGCTGATTTCAATAACTCCGCTATAGTTCCCTGGCGGGTACAGCGCGACTGATCCGTCAATCACAATTGACGTGTACGCCAATGATGAGCAGGATGTTACCACATATGCGATCCCCGGACCGGCCGTGTGGCCCTGATTATCGTGTTCTCAGCATCTGCGTGATATTAGGATTGAATCTACAGTGTGTAACGTATTCGTGAATAACGTGTTCATTGAATGCCGTTGGATTGATACATGATGATGTGATCCAAGAAATTAACAATATGGAAGATGAGACTGAACACTATGAAAGCAAACGACGGCACAAAGTTAGTAAAAAGGCGAATTTAGATATGGAAGACAATGTTTAATAGGGAGATAGACATTCAGTCGGATTCACTTCGAGCATTTAAATAGAACACTCTTCTAATTGCTTCATTTACGGATTTCGAATAACAATAAAGCTCCCATTAAGTTATGCATTCATTGAAGAGCCGGCCCCAGTTCCTTATANTTTTTTTATATACATATATCAATTACACTCTCTGAACTTCGGCACCCCTAGTATTAGATCGCCAAAACGACATTTATAAAGGTAAGATACCAGATGAGTAGTCAATACTAGATATAAGACGTATTCATGAGGATTTACAACGCAAGCGTCATCAAACGTAATGGTATATATAGATTTAAGGGGCACTTCGGGATACCAACCGTCATTTCTGCAGCGGACTTCAAGCTACAGCCACGCGTACACGATGACTTCGTCAAAGTGGCTTCGTCTAAGACACTGAAATTCTATACACATGCAAGAATTTAGTAGAAAGAGCACATCGTGCTCTCGCCGAAGCTCAGCATCTAGACGATCGCACTCGAGGCCGGCTCGTCATCCGAATTAGATGGTCTTAGAAATGTTTCGAGCTGGAAATTCGTACGCTCGAGGACTGTGCCCCCAAAATCTGCTATGCAGGATTGTGGATCAAGTTCCGAAGCGATGAAAGCTTACGAAGAAAATGTACTATGTGTGAGCTACGTGCAACTTTACACTGGCAGAGGACCAGCCGGTATGGTTTGGAAACACATTTTTGCTGGTTTTATAGATTGATCTTCTTGGCCTGTTGTATTAAAATCATGATGCATAATGCACAATGTTGACAAGAGCCAAGTCCAACGAACCAGCGGCATCTTCTGAATCATTTACCCTACATACTCAGGCTTGGTGAATTTCCGAAGAAAGTGTCCGTAAATGGATATTGATGTAGTTACCATTAATATTAATATTATGAGCTAATGCTGACTCAGCAATGCATGGCTAATAAGGATGTAGTTTAGATTATGCCTTAGACGATTGCGATGGAGGCCTCCTCATATGTTCCCCAACAAGTCTCCGATGAACTCACTCAAATTCTCGCAAATCTCGTGCTCGGTGATAATGAAATACGCTCAAAGTATGCCCTCTATTTCCTTGATATTTGTTTTGCTGAATTTCGGAGTGCAGTGCGGAAAAAGTGGTTAACGAACGGCTCGCCCAGACACCAGAGCTGTACATCCTCGCACTTGCTAACTTCACGACGACCGCACCTGACGCGCAAATGCGCGCTTTTGCGTTAGTCCTTCTTCGTCGTCTCCTCTTCCGTCCGCCTCAGGCTGTTCCCAACGCGTCCACACCTACCTCATCTAATCAAAGCTCGGGACCGCGCCTCACTCTGTACGACCATCTCTCTGAACCGACTCGCAATGTGCTTGAATCCACTGTCCTTCATGCCCTGAGTACGGAGCAAGTGCATGCTGTTAAAACCAAGGCGGCTGATACTGTCGCCGACCTTGCGAACGCGTCCTTTCAGCGTGGACGGCCATGGTCTGCGCTTCAGGATGCTGTCTTTCGCTTTGTAGGCGGAAGTTCGAATGCGCGAGAGTGCGCATACCGTATACTCGAACGATGCCATGTGCTGCTCGCTGATGTCCCTGCGGAGGTTCTCGCGCGAGGTCTGACCGACTCAACAGTGGAGGTGAGTATTACGACATTCCGTCTTGACTTATGCTGATGATCTCCTAGGTCCGCCTATCAGCGCTGAAAGCCACTGTTGCTTCGCTGAGCCTCTCGTCCCCATCTTCTCCGTCGACCACGCACGCGACACTTTTGGGACGCGCACTTGCAACTCTTCCCGCTGCGCCTTCTTCTTACACTACACGCTTTATTACCTCGATCACTCCCCTCGCTAGCACGCATCCAACTCTTTTTGGACCCCACCTCCCAGACTTGCTGCGTGTCATTCCACCACTTATTCTTGCAAAGAAGGAGTACGATGCCGGCCCAACGCCGACAGTCGCCCGTCCATTCCCCGGCGGAGGGAGTGTATTCCAATTCCCACCACCGGTTAAGAATGAGAGTAGGGAGGAGGACGATGACGATGAAGGTAACGAACGGAGGCATTCAGCGCTTGAACTGATGGTGACGCTCAGTGAAGCCCGGCCATCGCTCGTGCGCCGCGTCGATGGATGGCTACACTCTCTTGTGCGCGCGTGCCTCGATGGCGTCGCGGAACTTTCGGATGACGATGCGTCGTTACAGGCGTGGCTTGATGCGGATCCTGCAGACGATCCGACAGATGCGCAATACCCTCACGCGTTTGAGCAGGCGTTGGACCGCCTCGCATGCGCATTTGGTGGCAATCCAGTCGTTGCATTGGCATTCGGCCACTTGCCTGGCATGCTTGCGAATCATGACTGGCGCTTGCGACATGGTGCATTAATGGCGATCGCGGCGATGGGTGAGGGCGGGGCTCGTATGATGGAGCCGGAGCTTAAATATATTGTTGACCTTGTCACACACGCATTTCGAGATCCACATCCTCGTGTACGCTTCGCAGCATGTCAGTGCATGTAAGTCTAGTCTCTTATCACTTAAAATCATATTGCTGACAGCTTTTTAGAGGTCAATTATGCACAGATCTTGAGGAAGTCATTCAGACGCAGCATCACGCAGTTATTTTTGGAGCACTACTCCCCACGCTGGGAGCCCCGGAGCCGCGTGTCCACGCACATGCTGCTGCAGCTCTAATTAATGTATGCGAAGGCGTGGCTCACAAGGCACTATTGCCCTACCTCGATGCGCTAGTTGCTGCACTCCTCCGGTTGCTCGAGCCGCAAGTAGGCCGCGACGGCATCGTAAAGAGCTACGTGCAGGAGCAGGCTGTCACGACGCTCGCTATGGTTGCGGACGCAAGCGAGGGCGACTTTGGAAGGCACTATAAAAGCATCATGCCCCTTTTAATGAATGTTCTGAGGAATGCAAGCGGCGGAGATGAGCATAGGAAACTGCGGTGGAAAGCAATGGAATGCGCTGGGCTCATCGGTGTGTTTCTACCTGAATATCTAAGACTGCTATCTGACTATTTTTCTGTGATATATATATATATATAGCTATAGCTGTTGGACGTGACGNTTTTTCGACCAGATTCAGCAGAGTTTGTCGACTTGCTTATGAGAATACAAAGTGCGGTATATACACTGTAGCCAGATTTGTAACTCATGCACTCTACAGATAGCCCAGTCGATCCGGGAGATACGATGCTGACGCACTACCTAATAGCCACGTGGGCAAAAGTATGCCAGGCACTTGGGCCCGAATTTGAGCCTTACCTCCCAGTCGTGATGCCCCCGCTGCTACAGGCGGCGAGCGCAAAGGCTGATGTCTCTGTTTGGGGTATGTCGCTTATTAATACCTTCCTCTCACATTTCTGCTCAGTATCTCACTGGCATAGATGATGACGATGAAGAAGCGAGCGTGGAACGCGAAGGATGGGAGACAATGTCGGTTGATGGTCAACAAGTCGGCATCAAGACGAGCGCAATTGAAGAGAAGTGTCAGGCATTCGAGACGCTTGTCATATACGTTTCTACTCTTGGTGCGCGCTTCGCTCCATACCTCCAGCAGTCGCTTGAGCTTGTACTTCCTGGGCTCAAATTTCTCTTCCACGAGGGCGTGCGAGAAGCATGCGCCATGTACGTTTCACGGGCTCTGCATTATGTTTGCTCTCGAACTGATCATTGATATCGACTTATTAGGGTAATTCCGATGCTCCTTGTTAGCGGAAAGCAGTCTGGCACGCTTACGCCACAAATGCTTGCCGCTGTTTTCGCACAGCTTGTTGGTGAAGTACGCTCTGAGGCTGACGCTTCTTTCCTTGCGTCACTTTTCCGTTGTCTCGCTGATTGCGTGCGCGTTTCGGGCGGTGCATCCGAAGCTGTGCCTGCAGACGCACTTCCGCATGATATACGAGAGGGCATACTCGCTGCAGCACGTCACCAACTGCAGGCGCTCGCAGACCGACGCAAAGGTCGCGCCGCACGTCTAAATGCTGATCGTAGAGATCATAGCGTAGACTCGAATGGGAATACCGGCGCCGGCAGGCGGGGATCGGAGGATGGTCTAGAAGAGGAGCGGGAGGACGTCGCGCTTCTGGAGGAATTGGAGGACTTTGCTCTCGATGAGATCGCACGTCTTCTGAAGATGTTTGATCCAGGTCACCCACTGCTCGTCGCTATCGGAAGTGTGAAGGACCTTGGTATTCGTTCAGGTGATTGGGAGAGCGAGGTCGATGAATGAACGGCGTTTTCAATCATTGTCCTGAGAATTAATTGTTGNAAAAAAAAAAACGATTATGCATATTAATGTGTCTGTTTATTTTACTGAACCTGATTTCCTCTTTTAAAATTTATACCTTGTTGTTCTGAGGTGCTGTACTTTTTAAGATATGACCGTGTGCTGAGATTGATATATCTGTATATCTTGTCGTCTACGCTCAAAGTTCCTTGCTTATTGGTCGGTAAATATATTTTATATACTAAATGCAGAAGTCCCTCAACAGTACTAGTACTAGTACCAGCGGCGTGCTATTCATATATCCAGTGATTATACTGTTACACTTTTATTTTCTGCGAGTGCATATGGCTGCAAGTGTATATGGTATGACATTAATATTGACATTGACATTAAATTGCAAAGTCAGCATCCTGCTCCCCCGGATGTCTTCTGTTTTGCGCTTTGCTCCTAACTTTGATACCTTTGCTTTAGCCTCGCTCGTGAGTTTGCAATACATCAGCACAGGCAACTCTATACTTATAGTATAGATGCTGGAAATTTGCACTTGTCCTTCCGATACTCTGCAATCCCACTCGGGCTCAGCAATCCAAATCATCCGTGATTCCCTGCTTCCAACGATAGGGTGCCGGTGCAAAAGACATTATTCTCGACGCAATTACTAATCTCTTTGAGTTGCAATCGCATAGCTGCTGAGTCTCGACAAAAATGGAAACAATTTTGTATTTCCTTGTACTGACACTCGTCTCGTTGATCGGGAGTGCCGCTGCTCGAGTCTCGCGCGCGCGAAGATCTACTCTGGTTGCCGACAAAACGCGACCATCATTTGAAGAGGAAAATATAAGACTGACGGAAAAGTCTTTTCAGGATCTTGAAAATGACGAACGCTTGTGCCTGCCAATGTATCGCATGCGGCGGACGCTATTCAACCCTGGATCATTCGCAGTACAAAATCATGATTTCCGTGACAAAGGGTGCCCCGTCATCTCCGTCGCTACGCAGAAGAACAAGAGAAAAAGATTGAGGATAGTGATTCCAAGCAACGAGGTATATACTTGAAACTATCATACTATGATTCGGTAATAAATTGGATGCTAGTCCCCGAGGATACCTGCCTCCTTTCACTTCTACGCATCCACTATCCCACGGCAAGCCACAGCGTCTAGCATGGCTGCGATTTCTGACCTTGCCATGAAGCTCAACACTTCACCGATTACAAGTTTCACTAATCGCGGTGAGATAACGAGGGCACTCGGTGTCCGTGACGTACCGCTTCAGCCCGTTACTAGTAGTCGAACGGAGTACGAGATGCGTGCTCGCAACATTACGCGTGTCGGCGTCTTAAGAGTCGACTCCGAGAAACTTGACCGACAGTGGCGTGTAGGCGTTGGGATTATCGGGGAGACTTGAACAATGTAGTATATGTACGATGATCGCGGGTAGAAATTTAGCTGAAGACTCTCTCCTGTCGGGCATGTCTGGAGACTGCTACGCACTACGCAGGCTATTCTTTGTTTTAATAGATTAGTCACATTTCAAGTTATCGCCACAATTTCCTAATAAGTCATTTTAATCACGGCGCCCGTTTAGTAGTAACTAGCTACCTCGTCGAGTCAACAATCCTGCAATGCACTAAGTCAAACGTAAGTGTACCGTTGAGTCCACGTATCTAACGTGATTGTACTTCCTGATATCGATGAGGGCCTTGTCTGTTCTCCTCCGGCTCCTTCCTTTTTCTTTCAGTCCTCCGTCCCAGTCACATCTACGCATCCAGCCAGCCTCCATTGGATCCTTTGTCATGGATAACTGGCTTTTCCCAGATACTCACAACTATACATCTGCGTGGACGACTTCTAGTGTCGTGGACATTCCCTTTGTCCAGCACGTTGACCTGTCGGACGAAGCACTCGGAGTACACGGCATTAGCTTAAGGCCAGACGTCGTCCCAGCACCGAATGTCTCTTCTTCTGGTATTCAAAAATCATGGCGGGCTTTCTATCCGAAGGGTAGCACTAACCCGAAAGGAAATATACCAGGAGGATTCGGGTTTTACATGGGCGGACCAAGCTTCTTCAAAGACAAACTGGCAGGTGCGAAAGAGGTGCTCTTCGGGTATTCGGTCTTGTTTCAGGATGATTGGGAAGGCGTCAAGGGAGGAAAGCTACCTGGAGCATGTGAGCATGTTTTTTTTTTTTTTCATTCAAAATATTATTTTCTGAGCTCGAACAAGTTGGTGGAGTTGGCACAGACGCGTACGCATGTACAGGTGGCCGCAAGGAGGGCCGTGAACTGTGCTTCAATCTGCGTCTCATGTGGAGGTGTGTAATTCTCCTGTTTCGCGAACTTATAATTTCAAATAATAATTTCGTATCTGAAAGAGAAAGAGGTGCAGGCGAACTTTATGCCTACCTACCTTTCTCCGACGAGAACAGGTCGCGTCTTCTTGGAATTCCACCGAAATCAATCCTGAATTCTGATTACGGTTTCTCTGTCGGACGAGGCGCCTTTACTTTCAGTCCAGGCGTTTGGACTACTATCACTGAGCGTATTAAACTTAACGATGTGGATAGAACAGACGGTGTGTCAGCATACGCTGATGTACCCATGTACCATGTTGCTGACGTAAGAAATGGCATCTTGCAGGTGAAGTTGAAATTCAAATCAATGGACAGACTGTTATCCTCGCCACCGGATTAACAATCAGGACGACGACTAAAGCCTTTACGCAAGGAATGCACCTCCAGACCTTCTTCGGAGGTGCGCACATATCCACTTTTTTTCTAGGTTCCATACTTTCTAATATATGTATCATGCTTAGGTCACGGTGCGGTATGGGCTTCTCCGAAGGACCAATATGCTTGGTTCACGGATGTGTCTGGAGCAATAATCATTTGAGCTCTGGCCACGCCCGACGGCTAACTCTTTCTGAGATTCATATCCATATCCATAGGAATCAAGTCAAAATAATTTCGTCATCATTTTTATCTATTCTCATCGTCATGATTGGTCATCCTCTATTTGATCAAGTCGCTCGCTGTTTATTTCATTGCTCCGCTATTTGTTATTGCGTCATTAGAATTCTCTTTGCTTTCCCTGACCGTGTCTTCATACCTCATTTTATCTTGTGAACAAGTCATCTACTCAGGTGTCAGGTCCTTCCAAAAGGTCCGGTTGGTAAAAAAGTAACCATCTGAACCTTAACTTGAACACGCGTTTCAATTTGCGTTATATTTCAGTGTGCTCTTTGCATTTTTATTCGCTTCCACCTGCAGGGGTCGCTGTACTTGTTCGACGTGCTTCTCTGAACGCCAATATCTAGCCGAAGGCGCTGAAGTTAGGGATACAGGGTTGAGTTGTCTTGAATAGCCGTCGACATAGTAAGGTATTTTCTGATTCATCTTTCTTTCCACAAACAAAGTGCACAAACGAAGTGTTGGAAAAGCAAGGCGCCTAACTGTATGTTACCGTTTTTATCTCTGTTATTATGTAACCCCCAGTAACTAGAATACTGATTTCAGTGGCGCCGTCGTGTTGTAAAACCGAACTGCAGCACACATCGTGTTTCAGATGTGCAAAATCGATATGGGTTTTGGCAATCCGGTCGTAGCAAACTCCTATTGCATAGTCTGTGGCCTTGTGTGCTGCGGTATACCTAGCCTGATGGTCTACATCGTGCTGTATACTTTCTCTGGATACTTACTTGTAACTGACTCGCGACAAGCTGAGGAAGCCATCAGTATTGATCACAGTCAACGCCAGGCACTGATCGTCGGCGTTACAGGTGAAAGGATATAGTCCCCTGACATAGCTTGAGTTATGCCGATAGCCACATATTCTCCGGCGCGTATGAGTTTTGTCGATATCTTTTGCGAATACCCCATATATTGATAGCACCTAGTAATAGCAAATACTTACGGCATCGCAGTCGTAACAACTACGAGCTCGTGGCTCGTTTGTCAAGTCCCAGAACATCTATCATCTTTGAAATAACCTATGCCGTCGCCTATTTGAAGTTCATCTTTCTCGTAAGTACTCTGACTAGATTTGTAGCTCGAGTGGCGTGCACTAAAGCAAATGATTGTCCGTAGGGGTGATCAAACTTCAGCCTCGTCTATCTTCGACAATTCAAGCTTTATGTACGAACGCGATCTGCTTTGTTATTATTGATGGCAACGGCTGCCAGTCGTGCGGGGTTCTACAAAGTTAGTTGTCATGCTTATACTGCATGTATACAGACTTCTATTCCCGTTGAGTTTGGCAACATCGAAACTTCCTCATTTTCATTTAAGTCCATCTTTACTTTTAAAGTAACATTTTTGATATTATTTATGAACCTTTAGACTTATAGGAAGCTATCCAGAGACAGGATGGCGTGGCAAACACGTTTTGCAGCCGAAATATCCTTTTCGCCTTTTTTTTTCTACGTCAAGGTAGGTCTGAGTATATTGACGCTGACTCGATTGCTGTTACAGAATTAAGATACGCGAGTTTGGAGAATGTGGCATTCAGACTACGTTATGCCTACCATGGGAGCTTATCCTATGGTATGATTCTACAGGTCCTTTGCATCATAAATGACTATGACGAAATTTAGCGCTTCAGTGTTTTTTTTGGCGGTTATGACGCTACACATTCTCTTCTCTTCGCCCTCCGATTCATGAGTTCTAAGATGAAATCGGTTCCGATGCAGATTAGATGTCTGT
This sequence comes from Phellinidium pouzarii, assembly GCA_004802695.1. Taxonomy (NCBI): domain Eukaryota; kingdom Fungi; phylum Basidiomycota; class Agaricomycetes; order Hymenochaetales; family Hymenochaetaceae; genus Phellinidium; species Phellinidium pouzarii. The sequence goes on from SGPK01000053.1 coordinate 65,970, forward strand.
CTTTGGCCATCATGACTTCGGCCTCTATTCTCTCTCCCCTCGTCTCACATCTCGTCGATCACCTCAATTCTAGGCGTGGGACGGGAAGGCGAAGGCGATGAAAAATCATGAAGGCGATGGCAAGACCCTCGTGGTCACGTGGCTCTACTTGTGTAAGACGTCGCAGACAGAGACAAATCTCAAGTCTCATTGAATTACATGGCATCAGGTTTCGTACCAACGCCTCTTAAAATCAGTGTTTAATTTTCTATTGCTGATTATTTAAATTAAAAGGAAAACAAGCAAGAGCGGAATAAGGAGGAATCGCACTGTGATGCTGTGTCTCCCTTGCCAGCGCCGCTCGCTATTGACCTCATCGCATATTCACGCCACTCTACTATGCGAAACTGACTCATGAGATCTATCCCTTGCGATCGAACATTTCATCAAATGCGTCAAAATCTCTATTTCTGATCAAGTTGTTTCTCTGACATTGAATCGGTGTCCGCTGGACCGCTTTATCCCTGTGCTTATGTCGGGAGGCGTCAGCGCCATGACGTTCCTCATGCGTCCCACGCGATTATCTCCCACCTGGTTTGACGGGACTGGCTCCGTGCATAGCATGTTATCTTGATGCGCGTTGGCTCCGACTGAGTAGGTCAACTCGACAACACTCAAATAAATGTTCCTTGTATTATATCGTCGTGGCATATAAAGCCAGTCTGAAGGATGTGAATCGTACCATACTCAAGAAATCCTTTCACTGATTTGGTCTCCTCTTTCAGTCTCTTCTATTTCTGTGTATTTCTCATAGCAGCTAGACCATATTCGATTTATACTCCCTTCATCATGTCGACTCACAGCAACCCATATGTGCAAGGTGGCTGGTACGGCGCGTCTTCGTTCACCCTAGGACCAGACCAAAATGCAGACCCTCCGTCCGCGTACGGCGCACTACCCATGCTGAATACTACTGACGCCAGTGGTGGGCAAAGTGCGACACACTTTCAGTTTCAATTTGCTTATCCGAATCCGACGATTTTGAACTCGGTTGTCGTCGANCCCCCATGCTCGTGAGCTCGTACGTGTGTCAACAGACGAGAACCTTGCGGGCTACACGGCGTTCCGCGATGCAGAGGGCCGCAGCATCGCACTCATCGAGTGGACAGCACGCCCCGCTGTTGAGGTGCGTGGCGCGGTGGTGAAGAGCTCTGCGAGCGAATGGGTCAAGGTCGAGCAGGACCCCATATTTGGACGGTAAGTTTTGGAAGTATGCTCTCAATAGTAATGCACGCGCTGATAGAGTTTCTAGGCCTGTAAGGCGTATGGAAGTGCGAGGCGCTAAGTTCGTCTGGTGTCCCAATGGCGAGGCTCTTCTTGTACGTTTTTACAAAATTTATGACTGGATTCATCAAAAAGACACTTAAATTTATGAAAGCTCTTTACGCAGGCTCCAAGCTCAATCCCGTTGGTAGTTGTGACTAAACAGAAGCACGTAGTCGACCTCGAGATGAGCGAACAAGCGCTCGCCCGGGGCCTACTTGAGCCATGTATCGTAGCAGTGACTCTGTTACTAAGCGGACGTCGCCTGGAGTAACTGTCTTCCTAGACCTCTCGCGAATGCACTTAAACGCCGGCATCTTTAAATTCGTAAATCGTTTCTTTTTATCTTTTTATTAAATCCTGTTACATCGTTTAGTCGGAATCCACATAGGTATTTTGTAGCGCTAACACAAGTTTGTTTTTCTATATCTTGTCACTCGCTTTGCATGTATGCATCACTGTTCACGTCTAACACCTAGTATTTATTTCTAGTTTTTCTGTATCTATAGCATTGTCCGAGTCACATCCCTCTCCTGCTCTACCCATTTCACTGTAAATTTGCTTTCTATTTCTCTGCTCCAATAGTGTATACATCGTTATCCTTGTGAATTAGTTAATATATTTATTTATTTTATTTATTATATGTCTGTTGTTGCTTTCTCATCGCCTTCCAATATATCCGCTTAAAAACATGAGAAGAAGCGTCTCAAATCCAGTATCAAATCCAGTATCAGATCTTTAGGGTGTAGTGAAGCGGCTCATTTTGAGTTTTAAAAAGAGTTTAGATAAGCAAAAGATACATCATAAAGGATGACGCCTTCTCGCGAGCTTACACCAGAGTTCGCAACGCGACATGCCATCCTCCTTCGTCCTACTATTGTCATGTCAAGCTCTCAGGAACACCAGCCCCTCCTTAGTGATTCTGCAGGAAATTTGGACTATGGAAATGCCGAACAATTAGCAGGCAACGGTGAAGAGCAGCAGGCCACGCAACTGAAAGAGAGGAGACAGCTTCATCGCGGACTCACAGCACGCCAAGTGAAAATGATTGCGGTATTGGACATCACTATAAATGGAACCAAATAACTAATATTTGGACAGATTGGGGGCACGATAGGAACCGGTCTTTTCCTTGGTACAGGTCGTTCGCTCGCACAAGGTGGACCTGCGAGTATACTTATTTGCTATGCTCTTGTGGGTTTCATTGTCTACGTGACTCTACTACTCCTGGGAGAAATGGGCACGCAGTATCCTGTCTCTGGTAAGCTTTCCTTTTGAGCATCTATGCAGACAATCCCAATGACTAAGGAATACTTCAGGTTCGTTCACCGTGTACGCGGCGCGCTTTTTTTTCGCCATCATACGCATTCGCTCTCTCATGGAATTACTGGTTTAATGACGCAGTTTCCGTCGCGTCCGACCTTACCGCTGCGCAACTCGTTCTCCAGTTCTGGACTGACTGGCACCCATGGGTCATCTCATTTGTGTTCCTATTATTTCTCCTCGCGGCCAATGCTGCTAGCGTGCGTTCATATGGTGAGATAGGTGCGCCTTCGTAGTTTGTCGTCTCAAAATACCCTGCTACCACCTTACATGGTATCTTCCGGTACGCAGAGTATATACTGTCCTCACTCAAAGTAGCCACAATCGTCGTGTTCGTCATCGTTGGTGCTCTGGTTAACATTGGAATAAACCGCAAGCACTCCGCAATAAACTTCTCAAATTGGATGATCCCGGGCGCTCCTTTCGCCAATGGCCTCAGCGGCTTTTTGAGCGTGTTTGTTACGGCTAGCTTCGCTTGTGGGGGCTCTTCCATATCTACAGATGACGCATTTCATTAATTTGTTTTCCTCACAGATGGTGGCACTGAGAGCCTCGGTATCACCGCAGGAGAAACGCGCAATCCAACAAAGAATATGCCACGTATCGTACGCGCCGTTTTCTGGAGGTCAGTCCTCAGACTGCAAAGCCTTTTCATTTTGTTTTTCACTATATCGTCCCTTTTACTTGTCAATTCCGTTCAATTAACGAGATTTTTAGGATCCTTCTCTTTTATGTCTTATCGATATTTATCATCGGTTTAAACAGTACGTCTTCTAATGTCTCGATCTCGCTAGACGGAAGGTGTATGTCTATTTTATTACAGTCCCTTACGACTACCCGAACTTGTCAAACCGTTCTGCAACGACCTCGCCTTTCACTTTAGTGTTTTTTGAGGCTGGATCGAGTAAGTTCTAGCTGTCTTTTTTTTTTGAGACAGTTCCAACTTAGTCTAACAATTAACAGATATTGCCTCATCGTTCATGAACACTGTCATCCTTTCTTCCGTTCTCTCCGCTGGAAATCACGCTCTCTTTGCTGGCACCCGTGGGTCCTTTTTGTCCATTCTTTCCTTTCTAATTGACTGTTTTGCTCTTCTGTAGGTATCCTCTATTCTTTATCTACTTCAAGCCCACCGCTTGCGCCAACATACTTTGCTCATACGACAATACATGGTGTGCCTCGTCGCGCACTTTTCGGTACCGCGAGCATCAGTGCGTTGTGCTTCGCAAGCTCATATGTCGGTAGTGGTGTGCTTTGGGGTTGGCTTCAGAATATCGTGGGCGTGTCTAATCAGGTGAGTAAACATTGGATGAACTCTCACATTGGATTTGATCGACAGCATCTTATTTTTTTTATCCATTTTCCTGCTCAAACAATGATAGATCGCATGGCTTTCAATCGGGCTAGCGAGTTGGCGCTTCCGCAAGGCGTGGCTAGCGCAGGCTCGGCCTCTTGACGAGATGAAATTCCGTGCGGGCTGGACTTGGCCATGGGGCCCTCCGTTTGTCGTGAGTCATTCACATTTGATAACAGTTTATATTTTCAATCGTATTTGTCCTTTTGAGTAGATTATCATTGTGTCAGCGCTTATTTTATGTATGTTGTGTCTCGTCGCATCGTCAGGATTACACTGAAACGTATCTCAGTCCAAGGCTGGTCATCATTCTATCCGGCATTCTCACTAGTCGATTTCGTCTCATTATATGTCGAGGCGCCTGTTATGGCCCTGATGACGTTTGCATGGCTTCTCCGAAGGCGATTAGTACTGCCACCTTCGTCGCAGACAGTACCCTCAGGCATCTCTACCGAGGATGACGTCTCCGATGCATTGCAACTAAACACAGGAGAAAGTATAAACCGCAGAAAAGCTTCGTTCAATTTATCCGATTTACCCGATGTTGCAACGATCGATCTATACGAGGATGAGTATGTTGAGGACGCCAAGGACACTGAGGATGATATGGCGCATGCGGCAAGACACAAAGGCCGATGGGCTGTTATGTGGAAAGTGTGGGATGCAGTTGCATAGCGCGTACAGTAAAGCATGTAACATAGGTGAGTCGGAGACTTGTGTCCGGAGAGATAATGATAATTTGCTTTCTCTTACATCACTTATGTCGATGCCAGTAGAAAATAACGAAGCTCTATCAGACCCGTCAAATTGGAATAGGCAAATTAACTCAGTAGTGGCTTAGTCAGATTCAGTGAACACAGTATACACTACAGGATATTTCCGGAAAACAATCAAGTCGCCGGCGACGTTTTCTGGTCCAGCCGAGCGCGGACGTCCACCAGCGCATTCCGCAACTCATCAATGTCCTTCTCAACAACTCTCTTCCATGTCAAGAAATCTACGTCAGGATGCATACAAGAGGAGGCACTCTCCATCTGTTGTACAAGTGCACTTTTTTGCGCAGGAGGCGGACGCATGTCCGCAGTGAGCACTGATGCCGATATCGACTGACCGTTAGAGTTGAGGTCATGTGCATCTAGGAGAGTGTCTGTTTCATCGTGCGCCCGTATATCCGCCTCAGGCCATGCATACATCGACAGCAACGAATAGACGCTCTCCGAGTCCGATGAGGTGGCGCTTGCACAATCGTCTTGCGCTACTGTGTCTTCCACAACAGACCCACATCCGTCCGCGTCGTTACTCCTATCAAGTTCGAAGAGACCGTCTGAGATGTGCGCCCAGCGCCGTAGAATCCAGACCATCATTGTGCATGCCTCTTCTTTGCGCACGGCCCATGTGGCCCCTGTTGCGGTCCCATGCCTGACTTCTCCCACACCTGAGTGTGGCTTGCCGAGGAAGAGCGGCGCCGCAAAGAGGCGAGCAACATCCTCGATCCCTAGTTGGTTCTGTGGCGAAAGCGGCAGCTGTGTGAAAAATGCGCAGAGGTACGCAAGCAGCGCGAGGTTTGTGCGGGGAAGCAGCCGAAACAATATGCGTGAAACAGCAAGCTGCAGACGCTCACGTGATAACCCGTCCTCAGGAGATGCTGTCGGACCGAGAGTGGATGAACTGAAGTTAGTGTTGAGTGAAGAGGATCGTGTGCGGTGCATGTCGCCAGTTGGTTTGGCATCAGGGACAGTCTTCTTGAAAAAGATAAGAGATGTTGGCCTGGTCTGTTTTGTCTTCTTCCTCTCGCGGGCATTGACGTTGACCTCGTGCTCAGATTCCTGTACGAGCAGACTTTCGCACTGCTTGCTAGGAAGCACACATAATATCCACATAGCATCGAAAAGTGACTCGTGCCATATGGGACTTGGCAAACGGTCAATATAGCTGCGAAGGAGTGCGCAAATGTCTGGGGTGGACTCCGTTGCGAGCGACAGATTGCGCCCAAAGGAAGGGCCCGTGTCGAATAGATCAATGAGCTCGTTGTGTCGCTTGCGATCGGGCGGCGTGCGGAAAAGGCCGGGAACAGTCATGCCTGCGAAGAATGTTTGGATGAATAACAATGCGCAAATAACTTTCTCCTGGGTGGACGCACCAGTTCGATATAATTCCTCAACGCACGCGTATACGACAATCGGGAGATCATGTTGGAAGCCTGCCATCGAACTGACGCATGATGCGTACATACGCGTCAGCGATAACGGTTGGCCAAATACATCTTAAGTATGCGAGGGTCATTTTACAGAGAAAAGTCAAGACAAATAGTAAAATTATCTTACGATATCCGGGCTCGCTGATGTCGACCATCTCCATTGGCTTTCTCCAACCCGCATCTTCATCCGTTTCNTTTTTTCTTTCCTTTGTCCCTGTTCTCTATCTCCACTCGACTGTCCTCAAGGTGAGCATCGGCAACGTGCTCTTTCAAAAGACCTTCAATATCAATCAATGCTGCAGGTGTCAAAGTCTCAGACGAAGATAGAGAAGACGCAAATCTCCAGATGCTACAGTGTTGCCTAAGGATCTTCGTAAGAGATGCTAGCTGTAAAGATGGATCCTGTACAGGCGTGAAAGGAGGAGGAGATCTGTTGAGATGTTTGGGAAGACTCTCCTTCGCACGCGGCATGGAAAGTATGGGTGTAGACTGCGAGCACGACATTGACGAGGTAGAAACCGGAGCATATGCTCGAGAAGAAAAGCTGTCCAAGTCTTTCGACTTCTCCTGAGCTCGAGACTGTGCGCCTGGGTGCTCCGTGATCGCCCTATGCAGTAATCACCGACATAAATTAGATTCGCGTATATCATAAAGAACGGGACTTACGATTGGCCAAAATCGTCAATGTCACCATCGCCCTGGCGAGCATCCCGCTCATTGCCAAGAAAAGACTTAGGCGGGCGTGAAATACGGACTGGATCGGGTGTCATTCCACACGCTCGGGCGAGCTTAAAGGTCTCAAGATCGGCTTCCTTGAGACGCTGTAAAGCGATTGGCAGGAGAAAGTTACTTGTTGGAGAGCGCTCTGACGATGACGTGCCGTTGACATTCGAGGTGGCAGTATAAGGTAGCGAAAAATTGCTATCATACGGGCCATTGGTACTGGGGATAAACGTCGGTAAGGAGGTACGGTGCTGGGAATGGCATGACGTCCGTGCAGGTGGGATTTGAATACGCTTATATGGGGTGCTTGAGTCGACCTGCGGGTGCGCATATGCTTGCGGATAGGAAACTAAATCTAGATATTGTGAGTGAAATAATTCAGACGAACAATAAAACAACGGGAGAATCCAGGCACTCACTTCTGTCAGACGATGAGTCCAGCTGCATCGTCCTGAGCCAATTGCTATCATCTTGTCCTTGGATTTCGGCAGCGGCGGGATTCGCCTGGCGACGTGTGCGTATGTCGCTCGACTGACGAGGCGCACCTTTGAATCGGGTACTAGGTGTCGATGAAGGGATGACCTGAGTTGACGTTGCCAGTGTGTGGGACGGGCGGTACGCAGAGGCGCTTGCGCCGCCGGGCTCAGACTGTCTTATCTTGCTCTCCATCGCAGATTCTAGCACCATGGATTTGTACGTCCTAGAGACCCAAGAGTAGTAGCTCCAAGTGAGGCTCCGAATTTGTGAATGGCGATGTTGGAGCGAGCTTGCGCAGACGGTGGCTGTCTAGGATAGAGACGAACTGCGTACAACGAAGCGGCAGTCGGGAAGCTTTAATGTCCTGCCAAACGGGAACGGGCAGGTAATATGGCAGTGAGACATTTTGAACAGGACGTACCTGTCAGCCCCTAATTGAATTAAGATATCGTGATCGACAGCGCGTCATCTGATCGACGTCAGATGCCTAAAATCGTATTTAAGTTTAAGCATCATTGATATCTAGGTAGCATTCAGAGAAGGGATTTTTGAGCTTGTGAGAAAGGGGAGATAAACGAAGTAATTCTGCTTCAACGGACACAGCTATAGCTTTAAAAAAAATGAAGTGAAGAGAAAGTTAAAGGATTGGGTCAATGATTGATGATTAGAGAATAAATATTTGTGCACAGCATCCAATACCTGGCAAGGCATGTTTGGGCAAGGGCAGCAGCAGAAGCAGTCCAGATACCACAATTTATATTTCTTCTTCCCCGACGACTTTGTTCTCGGAGGAATCATCGATCTCGTCGCTGATCTCGAGTGTGCTTTCTTTTGTGACCGTGTGCTGAGAGACGGTGCTGATTTACGAGGAGCTAGACATATGGTCTCTTGCTTTACGGACGGCTATCAAAGGGACGGATCAGGAAATCTTTCCAAAAACAGCTGAGGCGACTGACCGGACGGAAACCAATGATCGCCTATCGCATTCCCATTCCCAGCAAATCCATGATTTCCATTCAATGTTGTCATGCCTTCAGTATGTATGTGGGACACGGACACCAAATTCGAGCAAAAGATCTCCACGTCGGTTGAAAACACGGGATATCCGACCTTCAGCTCGTGCGAAGAGACTTGGATACCCGCTCATACACCCTCAAAGCTGTCCTTCAGCTCGCTGATGAGCGTGTTTAAGTCGATGGCACCGGGGAGTTCCTCTTTAAGGTGTGCGAAAGCCTTAGCGTACGTCGAATGCCCTGGCGCCAGATGCGTCGGAGGTAAAGACGATACTCGCAGCCCATGTCACGGTGATATCGGCCCTAAATTAAATTGTGAATGCAAGTCGACGACCAACGCAAATTACTCACTTCCAGTCCTTGCCTTGACCGGAATAACTTGAAGAAAGGTCGAGTTTTAATCGAAATGGTGGAAGTCACATGATGGTGCGTGGGAATTGACAAAGAATTCCGGGTAGTGCCTTCTATCAGCATGATTAAAAAATTTNAAAAAATCAAACTTTAAATTTAGCTTACAAGAGACAATGTAGAGACCATTGCCATCAAAATGGCCATCATGCTCGTTGCGCCATTCATCTCGGCTCTTCCACTCGAACTTAAGACTTTCTCAAGTTTTCTTCTTCTCGTGCTTTCCCCACGTTATCAGCTTCAGAATCCATTCACCACCATCAACGCCCGAGAACGTCGGTACTATCGTCGTTTCTTTGTTGACGCGCTCGAGCGAGGATAACAGGTGTGCCTCAAGGAATACCTTGCGCGAGAGACCCAGTTGATATCGCGCTCGAGCGTGTAAGGTGGGGGCGGACGTCCATCCATCATACCCATGACGACGATCATGTTTCGTTCGAAAATTGCACGATGAGACCCTCGAGGTACTCAGCACCATGACTATAATTGAATGGAACGATCTGGAATTTGAGTGGGGTGAGCTTATGGGAATGGGTCCCAAAGAAGCCCTGGTCGAGGATGGGAATGGTGTAAAGTACATGATGGTGCGCGCGTTCGGACGCGGAGAAGTAGTATCCCTGCACGTAGTAGATCAGTGCTTCTCGGCGAGCACGGATGCTGCGGTAGTCAGAACCGCTGAGAAGGTTTGGAATGGTCGATAGGGGGGAGATTGAATTTTGCGGCTGCGATATACTCAGTGTGCAAATCTTATGAGAAAAACAAAGAGAAAAAGCTCACTAGACAAGTGCAAATCTAAGATCAAGCTTGATGCGCCTAGACGATCCATGGTCTGTTTCTTCGAAAACGGTATCCACAATTAACGCAGTTTTCCATTTGCTCAAATTATGTTCCGGTTCTCTGGCAATGAGATAGTGAGATAGTGAGATAGTGAGTCTAGAGATACTGCGGTGTATGCACCTATTAAAACCATCCTATAAGTAGACGTTGATGTCTTGGATGTCAAGGTACAAGATAATTTCTCGCTTGCACAACGGCTGTATGTAAATGGGGCCGAAACACAAGTGCATGTGTATACCGTCAATACCTTCGGTTGAGGTACGGAGCTCGGCGAGGGAGGTCTTCGACACTGTGTCAATTGAAAGGCCGTGCTCGTCGACAAATGCAGCCGCTTGGAGCCACAAACCACGAAGGAAGTTGTTGATGTCGGTGATGTTGACGCCGTGGAGTGTGTCGGTAGTAAGCGTACTACTATCGTTGATGATGGAATAGTCGATGTGTGAGGTTGTGCTCGCGAGGGTGTCGAAGTCAGGTAGAGAGTAAAGGACATGATGACCAGCACGCTTTAACGTTGGGAGGTAAACTTAGTAAGGTAATGCGACAAAGCATCAATCTTGCGTTCCTTTGTGTAGTAGCTACGTTCATCTGCAGAGGTGATCCCAGGAAGATCGGAATGCTCGGGCACAAACACAGCGGCTAAAGATAGATTTAGAAATGTGACTCATAAGGAAAAAACAGGTCAAAAACAGAATTAACTAAGGGGTTATGTCTACTATATAGTACTACATAGTGCTGTATAGTATCCATAGACCCTTAGTTAACCCCATTTTGTTTCCTGATGCGGTATCACTTAGTATAGGATAGGATGATAGAAATTACGGCTTACAGTCCATGTCCAATACTTGAAGGATTATTGTAAAGTCCTCAGAATATCCGATGGCGGAGCAGCGGAATTTCTCGATGGCATGAGAATGCGACAGTGTAGTTACTAATCTCCTCGTGAAGCTCCCTGAAAGTGAGAATGTTGATTAAAGCTTGACTATGAAGTACAGGAATAACCTTACTGCTTAGACGTGGTCTTCGTATAGTCGAGGTTGAAATGACCCTCCTTAATGTCGAGGAAAAGAAGGACTTCATGATTACACACGAATTCAAGATGCGGACGACCGAATGTCGCGAAGAACGCCAGGTCGTGGTGGGAGAGCTCGTCGCAACTATATCTTCCAGGGGCATAGAGCACGAATAAGCACGTCGCATATTCGATAGCGCTCAACGATAGTTTGCGGTCTGCTCTGTGCTCCTCGAAGCACTGAACAGCATTTTTATAGAGTGCACAGAGCTTGGTATTGATGTAGCGGACGGAGCTTTCAGCACGATTACCGAGACACATTTTGAGAGTTTATGGAGAGTGCTGAAAATTTAGTTTGTGAATGTGAATATGAAAGGGGGGAGTGCAGAGTGGCTAGAGGCAGACGTCAGCTATTTTATAGCTTCATAGGCCATGACTATGACATACGCAGGTAACGGATACTATGGAAAAAATACGACAACTCTCTTCTTTTGTTAAATCAAAATTCGGGCGGGAGCTTGAAAGGTACCAACTGTGAAGCCATAAACACATATAGTTTTATCAGCAGCATTTAGAGAAAGAAGCTACTAGACATACTCATCGACTCGAATGAGTGCTATGAAACCGTAAAATGAACATAAATAAATGCCTTTGCATAATTGAAAAAAATTTAAAAAATTCAAGAGATCTTACAGTTATGTCTTCCAGGACACACTCGGGCGTTAAGAATTCGCCTGAATTTAATCAATAATTGAAACCGACAATTTTTATAAATGGGACAGGAATCTCTCACATGAAGGACGCATGCGTCTGGGAAAGCGTGATCGAAAATATTGGAGGAGGCCATTCACATCCATAGACCGCGTTGACAGGCGTACTAGCCAGAGAAATTACATAGATCGCAAGCAAAAGGTGATTGAAACTTGCAGCCCTGCCAAGGGAAAAAGCTTCTTCTAGCGCTAGATTTTCACTTTATCTCCAACATTTAAAACTTTATAGAGCAAAAATACGTCAAGGTTCTAGATGATAAATTGCATCGTTTCCCGAAGACGCGGCTCAATACGATTGCAAAACCAGAAGTGATGGGTTTGTCTATATTAAACACCGTATGAACACGAGCGTACTAGATAAGAGTGTGTAAAAGCGATACCGCCCGGAGGTTGAGAGCTTTAATCATTTTCGATCACACATAAGAAGACCTTGCCAATACGATGCAAACCAAGATCGAAGAGGTGAGGAGGTGTCATTCTCACCGTGGGGAATTAAGGAATGAATATTACTCGTGATGAGTAGGCAGGAAGCAACTATTTAAAGAAACTGGTGCGGGAGACTCCGGTTTCTCAATTGCTTCATTTCATTGCTTGTGCTTACGCCTTCTGCTCCGGTCGTTTTGATCTGCAAAACTAAAATGAGGTTGGAATGAGATTACTTTTCAGTTACATCGAGCTGTTGTCAGACTCAGCGGGGGGGGGGGGGGCGTCAGTGTTAAGTTGGTTTTGATTTATCCGGGCGCCTAAGTGCATATGCATTGAATGCCTATCGTAACCTATCGTTTATGAA
>SGPK01000530.1:0-15740 GCA_004802695.1 Phellinidium pouzarii
ATGGCGGGGTGCGTGCTCACGGCCGTGCTGGGCATGGGTACGGTCGCGTGGTACGCGCTCGGTGAGCAGTTCAGCGACGCGGAGGTCGAGGAGATGACGCACCAACGGCAGGACGCGAAGGATGAGAGGAAGACGAGGCGGGGCCGGTTTTATGGCGTTGCGCGGCTCGTTGGTGCTGGGCGGGCGAGGACGAGGGCGAGGGCAAAGGCGAGGGAGTAAGAGAATTGAAAGAAAGGAAAAGAAAGTGCATTTCGTGAACGAATATTAATGTGAAAAGAAATACGAAGTCTGGTAAAGATTGATCACGTGACATTACTCTCAATTTACTTATGCACCTTTGTTGTAAAGAATGCAATTCTACAATATAACTAGTATAAAATCAACAATGCTCCTCACCTACCTGCCTTGGGATTCAATATTCGACATCCTGCAGTGCCTGGAACCCCGTTCACAGAAATTCGTCAATTGCATCTGCACACTACTGGAGGGGAAATTCTACTGTTTATTATGAGAATTAGAATATGCCATAGATAACCCCTTTCAAGCATCAAGCAAAGTGTATGTCACTTATGGCGACTGTTCCACTCCTCCCACCCGTGTAAGCGTTCCTCTCACCAGCCTCTCTGATATTCAGCAATATTCGACTGCCCAGGATGCATGGCACTGTGGCATTTGTGAACGCCAATGCCGCGTTCATCATGGCATCGTTAAAGTAAACCATAAATACGCTTGCGAGGCTGCAAGCCAGGACGCTTGCCACGCAGGAAGAGGATTCAACTTCAACTCGATGAATAATGCCTTTTCAGCACTCACAAGACGAAGTAGACTGTTTGATCTCGGACAAGCACGTTCATCAGTCTAAATCCGCTGTACCCCTCTGTCTCCTTCCAGAATTGGACAGCCTTATAGATAGAGAGTGCCATTAGTATAAGCTCGAAGACTGACGTCGGAACCCTTGTAGATATTAAAAACGTTAGACATAGTTGATCTGCATAATATGCGTGCGCACCAGTACATGACATTCATTAGCTGCGAAATACCGTTCATCGAGCCGCACACGGTGATAATCTCCCCAATGTCTCCAGCGACCGCTGAGCAAGTGAATCAGTATTTATATGTACTACTGCGGAAAAAGAGAGAGGGGTCGTACGGACCTCCAGTGTTGATCGCTATTTGGATGATGATCCCCAGCATAGCAGCTGCTTCCACCGCGAATAAAGTTAAAATATATGCAGACAACCTCTTGCCTAGCCGTACATGTCTGAAGTCAGGCATAGATTATGACAGTATTACGTGCTGGCTCACTTTGGCCGTATAGCGCAATAACCCTTATGAGCAGTATAGCTATGGCGGTCGCAAACGAGTGAGTACGTTGATTTAGTCAATGAATACGGGTCAAGCACCATCGATAGAGACAATCCCAATCCAGCCTTTTTAAAAAGGAACGAAGGCATTGAATCACTACATTATACATAGCATGCAGTATGAGCGAGAGAAGAACGAACCAGAAACAAGACGGAACCACATGAAGAAAAGGCCTGCAAAGGATTTCTATGATAGTAAATTGGAATGTCAACTTGAATACGGAAATGCCTACATCTGTTNAAAAAAATTTGATGAGAAAGAAATAGATATATCGAAAGCGAACAGTACATACAAATTTCCAGACACATGAGGAGCGTGACCTGCAGAGACGCCTTAGTTTGAACAAAAATATAACGTGAACCTGACCTACCGCGCGTGTCCACAAGTGCTGCTAGCAGTCCAAAATAGCGGTTCTACAACGAAAGAACATCAGCTTTATTGAAGGAATTGTGATAAGCAAAGCATTGCTTCTGATATACCAAGAAATACAAAATGCTTATGAGCTTGATTGGATGTTTCTGTAAGGTCTGCTCATGAGCACATCGAGAACAACACAGAGCATGGAGCTGACCCAATAATATTTGACCTATGAGAACAAATATTGCTGAGACCGTTCATCTGAAGGAAGAAAGTACGCACCTCTTTATTCATTGTAATAACTGAGTCATATGGATTAGACAATAAGTTCTGCGCGCGGGTCTGAAGGAGAGAAATGTCTCAACTGATGTCATAGATAAGAAGCGTCGTAGCAGACACTCTAGCNAAAAAGTTCAGCATCTCTGCTGTATAGCAGTCCTGCCCACTGTATAACGGGAACAGTAACTGCACTGTCTAGTTGTTCTGTATGGGACAGCATAGCGCAATCCAGGGGATATTTGAAGAATGACTTTTCGAGATGTAGGAATTGCACTAGACATTATAAAACTTTTAGCACAGGCAGTGCGCAGTTTAAGAGACGTGTCGAACAGGGCCGTGTAGCGCAGGATTAAGACGGTCTGTCAGATTCGGGAATCAACGCTGGGCGCGCACTTACTGAGTGATCCACATTGAGATGGGCATCCGTATCGTAGAAAAACAATCGAAGTCACTTAAAATGGATACGGGCTTACCGTATGCCTGGGTGCGAAACAAAGAAGCATAGCAGGTTACAGAATATCAACGGACGAGGCGAAGGACGGCGTTCCAAATATTGCAGGGACATCTGCACGAAGGTTACTGTGCGCGGCTAGAAATTGCCTTATTGGCAGGATAGAAGGACTCGTGAACATACTTGATGACAAGAGTGTCGTAGCTTCCAGGTAAATTACAATGAATAACGAATGTAATGGTTGTGTTATAGTCTGGCGGACTATATCAAGTCTTGTTAGATTGACAGGACCAAATGATTCATGAAAATATTATACTAGAGCGCACACCATGCCATATCGGATATAAACTGCGAGAATCTCGGGCTTGCAGCACTGTTTTATGTGATCTGTAACAGATACAGATACAGAGACTCTCATGAGCGCCTCTTAATGCTTCTCAGAAGGCCGCCCAAAAGAAATCCGGCATTCTCGTATTTTGCTATACGCTGCGCACGTCAGAGCGAAGTCTTGAAGGAAATGCACCTTCCGTTGTCTTGACGAGTCATGATCACATCATTAGTGCGTAAGGACCGAAATATTCTGTTCCCTTACTGACCTCAATTCACAAACAAGCCCAGAGCGCCAGCCAAAACAAGCTAGTCAGACACTCAAGACGAGGGTGGAAGAGCTGCGAAGCTAGGTGTTAGATTTAGGCGAGTCCTTGACGATATCTGCGTAATTCCGGCGATTATGTGAAGGGCCTGTCCGTCAAACTTGTGATTGAAAGCTGCCGCACTTTACGGTAAATATATATTGATTTTGTTACTGAAGTTTATTATGATTACATTCTACTACACAGATTAGCACCAGGCTCAGACAATATTCAGTAAGGAATAATCGTACAATCTGTTACATACATTGCAGTGTTTGTGCCCGAACGGATGAAAATGATATGACGGAAAGAGTAAGTGTGTAAAATATGCGCCGAAAACCACAGCAAAAAGCAAAGCAGAGGATGCAGACATCGTAATGACCACGAAACCGAGAATATCGTGTAGCGCAGACGAAAACGATTATAACATGCAAGAGGATAGCAGCAAAGGGGTAGAAACTGGAACAAAGAGTCAACACGATCAAATTAATGAGGCATCTGAGTGCATAAATTATAATGGCTCATACCACAAAACAAGTTCTCAGAAGGTCAGATAAATTCGCCGAAGGTCCTTGATCTTCGCGTACGACCGGCAAACAGGACACTGACGCTTTTTCTCCAGCGCTCTATTTATGCACCTAGAATCAAATGAAGAATTATTATCATTTCCTATTTACGATCAAATATAAATGCAGACACGCACGACGTGCAGAAAACATGCCCGCACTTCGCGCTGCTCAACTCGTCCTCCTGCTCGAGGCAAAGGGGGCAGACGTACCCGACGTTGGCTCCAGGAGACGCATCACCCTTTGCAGCCGGCACCCCAAGTACTCTATCGTCACTTTCAGATGGAGCACCAGAGACAGCTGAAACAGGTAACGCAGGCTTATTACCGGCTGTTTGGACTGCAGGCTGAGTTGTCGGTGTCGGTATGGGAAATATCGGTGTGCGCGTGCTCCTAAGTATATCAGTGCTCTGCGCATAGGGCGTCTGCAGGCTGGTATCTGATTCGTCGTCCGAATGCGCAAGAAAGTCGGAATCGACATCTGACGAGCCCTCTGAGTTTGACGAGCTTCTGTATAAGAAGCTCCCATCATTCCCGTCATCCTCGCTTTCGCTGCTGTCCTCTATAGAAGCTGCGTGGTCGTCGAAGACGCTAGGCGCATCTTCTCCGAACGTCATATGATAAAATATTTCTCTAGTCGTCGCGAGCGCCAAATCCTCTGAAAACCGTGATTCGCCATGTCGGGGAGTGATGCCAAACATTGTGCTTGATCCCGAGGAAAGCACAGAGTCCTCACCCTCACCATTGTCGTTGTCGTTGTCGTCATTGGCAATATCTTCTTCACTCCATGGTGAGTCAAACAACGAGTCATCATTAGAAACAGAGTCTTCATCAGGATATTCATCGCGATGAACAGCCGCCATCTGAAGATGCTGCTGCAGAGCCATCTGAGTCGCGAAGTCTCGCGAGCAAGGTGCACAGTAGTTGTGGGCGGATGAGTTGGTAAGATGTGAACGAAGACCAACAGCGTTGAGGAAACCGCGGTTGCAGCGCTCACAACGTGGGTGTCGGAGCGACGTGTCGATGTGTGCTTGGCGCGCAGATTGGGAACTGAAATCGCGCCCACAACTTGTGCATTCCCAGACAGGCATCAGGATAATTTATATCCTATCGTTGTTGTCGTCGACGGCGTCGACTTTGACGACGACAGATGTCTTCTTTGACTTGACGAGCACGGGTCACACCATGGCAAGTCCGTGAGAACTATATACCATTCTCGTCCGAGACGAATCGACTCGTACATTATTCCCCTGAGCTCGGTGCAACCCATTTATATTCCTAGCGATGCTTTTAATCTTGGATGCGAGCTCTGGTTACTTCTTAATCTCTCGGAAGCTCACGATTCATCAGTAATTTCGCTTCGAGCTGTCAACTATGCAGATCTTCCTCAGGCTCTCAGAGCTGAATACATTATGTCTACATATATAACTTGCAATTGCATCCGTCTGTGATGATCTTCCGTTTCGTTTTCACTGCTGGTTTAGATCTCATCAGTCACCATCTGTGCCTATAGTAACTGGACCATTCAAGGTAAACCTGACAGAACCGTTGGCAAACAGTGACTACCGAGTCACTAACACACATGAAGTTCAGGTTGAGCGACTCAACCACTTGAAGAGGTGATCGGTAAATTTCGACTACTATCATCAAAACATCGCCAAAGCAGTGTTAACCTGTCTTCAATGCATTGTATCCCATGCTACTCTTCGATCTCATGTATTCGATCTGATCTCTGATTGAATATGGAACCCCATCGTCTATATGTTTATAAACCTTGAGAATGTTGACTTGAAATCAGCTCTACCGATTGCTTCGTTATTCATGCTAACAACTTGGCTACGTGCTTTCCCAGTCATGGAAAGCTTTCAAGAAAACCCCCTTTCAGAGCTCATCCACCTCTATGCCGTGCGTTATCTCACAGGCGAGAACATATGTCTTATTTCGTTTGGCACTGGGATACTGAGATTACCGCACGACTTGTAGTTTTTGCCTTCTCTTTTATTTGTTTACGACACAATACTCACTCTTCCTGATGAGATACACTATGTCTGGGTGCCTCTTTTCATCCAACTCTTTGGACAGTGTGCTCGCAGCTATGGAAGCAGACGTCTGTCGTCATCAACCTTACCAAGGATATTGCTTCTCTTGACACGCTATACGATGCTTGTGATAACAGGCGTATATCTTTTCCGTTAGCCGTCTGACTACTCATGAGTTAATTGGACAAACTGTGTATCCTTCTAAGTAATAATCCCGCCTTTTGCTTTGAGTACGAATTGGGTAAGCTTGCTTTATTATTATTTCATCTTACACTTCCTGCTAAATTTTACCCCTAGTGTGTAGTACTGAAATATTTGCAATGGCCGCTGAACCCTTTAAACCGTTTAAATTATTACGCACAGGTGTCTTTTGGCTACCCCGATTGTCTTCAGCCTCGACGTCCTCATAGAGGCGGTCGGCTCAGGTCAGTCCAATTTAGCTTCCGCATATGCACCAAAATTTCTCCAGTAATATGATACATATAGGTGTCGTCTTTTATCGACTCTACTGTTTATGGAACTTCGGAAGTCCTGAATCGTATGCCCTATTGGGTGGATTTCTGGTTGCCAAGACAATGTCTATGTCCTTTGCGTATGCTGTGATAGGGATCGCTACCAGTCTGTGTTTATATCATAAGAGGCTACGTATGCGCTTCATGGGCTGACTTCTCCGGTGCTTGTTTCTTGCAAACTATAGATGAAGTATTTTACGTGTCTTTTGGGAACATCCGAGTCTGCAGTATTCAGAACGCGCCTCGGTTGGGTCTTGGTGCTTGGATCCCTGCCGTGTGTATCTCATTTTACTATTATTTGGACAGACGAGTTGAAGGCTTACGCATATTACCTCTACAAGGTGGCCTTTGATATCTTCGCTTTCGTACTCCTGCTTCTGAACGCCCTATCGAGACCGCGTATGGAGAGCCAGCAACTCTTGAATATATTATATAAAGATGGGATAGTATTTTTTTTTTGGTGGGCCATCAAGCGCACTGTAGTCTATATGACTGATAAACTTGATAACTGGCATTTTATGAAACTTATGGCAGACTACAGTTGGTTCGTTCAAGTCCCCAATGAATTTAACTTCTTCTTACATGTTCACATGTGTCTAGTTATGCGAATGCTCAACGTCGTTTTTGTCGCCTTCGCACCTGTATGTTCTTTTCTCTTTTCTTCTGCTCAAGTCATATTTTTTCCAAACTAATGTGACTCTTCTTCAGCCATCGCTTTTCTACATCGGATTTATGTACATATTCCATCTCTGCAAATTATTTCTACAGACATGTCTTCGACTAGACTGATTCGTCGCATCGACATCTGTTAACAGGGCCTCTGGAATGATTGTTACTACAGCTTCTTCTCGCTCACTTTTGTCGCTTTTTTATATCGGAGAGAGGTTAACTGTGCCAAAACTGGGTGAGAACAATAGCATGAGCATGGAACTCGTTGGGTTGGGAGTCAGTTTTCTTCCGATGAATCCAGATTAGGGACTAACATGGTATCTGTTTGCATTAATCTGTATCCGTACTGCGGATTGACGCATCCACGGATGGATATCCGCAGATATGCATGGATATGTGTAATCATCTATATATGGCAATCAAAAGCGCGCGGGAATCTTATGTGCACTAGATATATACAGATATGAATTAATGTGATTAGGTGTGGGTGTTTGATGATTTGTTATTCAGTAGCCATTTGAGCCTTGGCATGTTATGCTGCATAAAATAGGCTCATTGAGGTAGGTATACATATACACTGTCCACCATGCAGGTTACTGGCACTCTTGCGTAGTTGAAATGATGTTGAGTTGATGGTGGTAATGGGGGGAGGCAATCCCTGCAAAAAAGTCTGCAGGCTTTGTAATCTGACAAATGATCGGCACCTACTAAATCAAGGAATTTTGGTGGCAAAAAGTTTACAGATAACCGACTCAACAAATCTAGCCGGATTATGGCCATGAAAATTAAAACTATATACAAGGCATGTCAATACAATGCAATGAAGTAGAGATTAGGCCTCTTCACTACAATTGTAGTGAAGTAATACCTTTGCTTGATCTGACATGTAATAATGTTGACTAGTCAGTGAGTTAACAAAATTGACTCATCGGATTACAACATTAATATTGAGGCCGACTTCAAATCACAGAATCACACGATCACAGTGTCTAGTGCATATACTTTAGGCTCGCAAAACAATCTTTTGAGCCCAACTCTAATCTTGTGGGACTTTGGATTGTCTCTATCCGAGCAGAATTAGGGATTGTTTTGTCAATTGTGTCTCTGTTAAAGTCGAAGAAATCTCTTCTTTTGGTAAGTGCGCAAATAATTACAAAGGCAGACTTATTTGGCAGGAAATGCTTCCTCCATTAAACTTTAAGTCTTTGACTTTAGAAGTCTCGCGACCCGCATCTTACTTCTCAAGAAAACTGTGGGTGCCTATAAAGCAAAGCAATGTATGCGATTCTTTTTTTTTTTTTCCTGCTCTAAATCCAGCAGCCAGTTTCTCAGCTCTCCGAGAGAATCTTGTATTTATTGTACGTCCAACGCTGTCTTTATCGTCTTAGATGATACTACTTTCAGTACGGCTCCTAGACGCTAGCTCGGAGCTGCGGCTACCGTATAGCGAACTCTCGAGGTCAGCAGAGCACAATTTTAGTCATATCTCTCGCATAGATGGCCATTACATTATCTGTACTTGCTAATCAGAGACGTCCCTATGTGCCCTGCTACGGCCAAGAGCGGCTTGTTGAAGTAGGATCCTGAATCTTGATGCTCTCATTGGTTTGTTAGAATACTACCCCAGCAACGTGTAGATTCGAGAAGGTGTATAAACCAAGCTTAGTATTCGGCATTCAACTTGAATTACACCNAAAAAAGGACTCATACATCCGCGGAAGAAGTGCCAAAGAAGGCCAGATGAAACGCCTGCCGCTAGATTTTCAACACTCTGATGGACGAACATAACAATTCAGCTTAATGACGTTGCATCGGTTTCCGTGGAGATAAGATCTGTCTGCTTACCTACCTTGCTTGGCTATTTAAGAGCCTCCCAACGATGTACTGCATTGATATTCTCCATTCCTTTCTTAAAAATGACTTGTACAACTGTCATTGAGTCGTGCACCTCTGAGGGCTTGAGGAACCTACACGGTAGAGGCATGAATCTTGGTAGCGAGGTGCGAAACACTTGTTTTAATTGACGTACCTATAGAATTGATTATCTTTGCTCTAGCTATACAAGCTCCCAGCGGACAAGCAAGAAATGGACGTAAGGGTATGACCTTCATTTTCTTGGCCGATGTCTGACATACATCCTTGGCAGCGCCTTTCACTCCAACACAGGATATGGAAACTCATGGCAGACGGCCTTTACCCAAAAGAAGCTGAAGAAACTGTCCAAAAAGCTCTTCGTGGCAATGACGGAGTGCGGCAACCCATGATCCTTGACATTGGGTCGGGCTCAGGATCATGGTACGTCCTATAGAACTGCATCTGAAGGACAAGAATGTACTGACAATTGCGAACGATACAGGGCCGTTGAAATGGCCCTAAAGTTCCCGCACGCCAAAGTCATTGGCATGGATCTCATTCAAAGTACTCCTGGGTAAGTTCGTACACTTTGAACACGAACTACAAGTTGACTCTTTTAAAATAGAGTAATTCCTGGGAACTGCAGGTAAATACCTAGGCATCTACTCCTTTTCCCGTTCGCGCCGCTAGCTAATCCGAGGATTTAATCTTTCTTTTTGTACACGGCCTTCAGTTTTGTTAAAGCGAACATCACCACAACTTTGGACGAATACGTAGGCCAGTTCGATGTTATCCAGTGCCGAAGCGTTGCGAAACACGTAGGTCTTTCATTATGTATTGTAAATTATTATCTGACTGACAATAAACTTAAGGTTGCAGACGCCGCTGCACTTACCAATGCCATCGGAAAAGCACTCAGACCAGGTGAGCTGAATTCTGGCTGATGGTGATATTGTTACGTACTGACAACACTTCCTTAGGGGGCGTCNTTTTTTTTCGCCGATGCAGTCACACTAATTTACAATTCCGACAAACAACCCTATCTGCTTGTCAACCCCGAGGAAGGTGATTCTGCAGATCGCAGCTGGTTTGCGCGCTGGCTGTTTGAGGTAACGGAACGCTGGACGACGAAGGCGCAGCAGAACACCGAGGGTGATGAACTTCACATTCTCATTCGCGAAGATGGCCAGTTCGAGGATGTGAAGCAGAAAGAGTATTATAGTCCTGTAAACTGGGACGGCGAGGACCCAGCAGAGATTCCGAACGGCACGGAAATCGGGAAGCTTATGGTATTGAATATACTTGTAAGCCCTTCAGTCCGGTTGCTTACTTTCATGAAAGTGGTTTGATACATTATTTTTTCTTTCACTCTCCTTCAGGACTTTCTGCAGTCGACAAAGCCGTCTCTTCTTTCTGAAGGATTGACAGAAGATGTCATAGAGGTGTGGTCAAGGAACGTCCGAAATGAGGTACTCGAAGCCTCAAAGCGAATGTTTATGAAGTGGGTTATTGTATGGGCAAATAAAATCTGAATGTTCCGCTTCTTAATTCCGTCGTATATACATACTTCGTTGTCAAATTATGATTTTTTTTTACGTTGCGAGGTTGTGATTATAATAAACTGTGTCCAAAACGCCTGGTAATCTGAGGCAGTTCCGCGCTCCGCGGCCAAAATCCGACGCGTTTCAATCACGTGCACTCCATGCCTGATGGCATTCGTACTGGGCGAGCCGAATGCTCTTGCAACATGTTTTGCACTCCAATCACTGACCTCGGTATGGTTCAACGAGCTTGAGTTCCGAGTGCTAGAGGATATACGGGTAGTCAGAAGGCAACGCTGAAAAGGACATGCGGGATTTAATCGGAAGATATCGTGACCTTTTGAGCACCGACAAAACATATCACTTATTTAATAGTCAGAAATTCTCGGATAGAAACTAAATGTGATTCTACTGCGGACAATTATCGCTAATGGTCGATTCTTTACGAATTCCTTACTATGCCTCAACAAGTCTGGCTGCGACAGCTGTTTGTTTACTCTCTTTTTAGAGTTGCTAGCCCATTTTCCATGTCAGAGAAGGCTCGAAGGCGAAAAGTCGCCCCGAGACTGAATGAGATATTCTTCAAAGCAATGCCCAGACCATGGACTTTTGCAAAGTTGCGTCCGAAGGATTCACCGCTGTCCGAAAATCCTCATACTTGCGTACCAGAGGCTACGTATTTAAATGCTTCCCGGTCCCACCTCAGCCTCATCCTCGACTATTTTCCTGGACGATTTTACGAAGTCATGTTGCGAACCCTATTTGTTCTCTCGGGCGCCGCGTCTCTCGTCCTTGCACAGACGATCTCTGGCGCTTTTGACTGCATGCCAGCTGGTGGCTTCACGTTGTGCCAGAACTTGTGGGGCGAAGGTACGTACCATTATGGTTTTCGATATTGTTACTCACACTGATTTTAGATGCCGGTGTCGGAAACCAGAGCTCGACTTTGATCAGTGCGTCTGGTGACACTGTGTCCTGGGAGACGGTGTGGACGTGGGCGAACAACGACAACAACGTGAAAAGCTGTGAGCTTCCCTAAAGGTCATACAGGAACTAGTTCAAAGCTGATGCATGCACCGGGATACTTTTAAGATGCAAATGTTGAGTCTAACACGGCCAAGGGTATCCAGGTACGTATTTTTTCTTACCGGGCAGGAAGAGTTTGTGGTCACGATTTCAAACCCAAGCTTTCCAACTTGTCTACTGTTCCAACTAGCTGGAGCTGGACATACAAGACCCAATCCACGGGCATTCGTGCTGATGTTTCGTAAGATTTGGATGAAAGTCTTAGGATCAGTGACATCTGATGAATCTGAAGATACGATATATGGCTTGGTCCGACTCCAGATGGAGCGACAGCCTCATCGGCATCCGCGTATGAGATGTGCGTAACTCGTTTCTCTACTTTCTCCTTCTAAGTACGCCAATAACAAATAATATAATATGCAGTATGATTTGGCTTTCTGGGAAGGGAGGGTACGACTTTACACAACTCTGACCACCGTAATTTCAGAATGCTGATTTCGAACGCCGATAGCATTCAGCCGGTGGGTTCGCAGACGACAACTGGAATCAGCCTCGCGGGCCACACGTGGACTCTGTGGAAAGGCCCCAACGCTAACTGGGAAGTGCTCTCTTTCGTCAGCGCTGACGGAGACATCACAGACTTCAGCGCAGACTTGACTGACTTCTTCGGTAGGTTTTTACTTGACGTATTTCTCACTGCTTGCGTTTTGCTTCATCAGTTGCATGTGTATGTTGATGATGCGTCTCCTCCTGCATCTTAGACTACATCGTTGCAAACCAAGGTGTCTCTACTAGCCAGGTATGGTCTGCGTGAGTTTTGATTGGACCCAGCAAACTGATGTTCTTGTTAGTTCTTGCAAGCTATACAGACGGGCACGGAGCCGTTTGTTGGAAACGCAGACCTTCTCATCAACAGCTTCAGTGTATCTGCCACGGCTAAATAGGCTAGCTCATAGTAATAGTATTCCGCCGTCCACTTATATAAGTCAGAAAGCTTCAGGCTCGTTGATGGTAGTATGCAGTTACGAACACAAAGTATTCCTACTAGTAGGGACCGCCATCAATATGATTTACGCTTTGGATGAACACAAATAATGACTCTGAGATGCATATACTGAGAAAAATTGTATACTTCAGGTTATTTCCTATTATGGAAGTTCTTGCGTGAAAATGGCTTATGTCATCCAAGGCTGCCTTAACTCGGAAATTGAAGGCGCGCCTGCGGCTTGTCCACGACGATGTCGACGACGACGTCCTCAAAGCGCCCCGCACCGCGCACGCCAGAAGGCCGACCTCCTAAACGTCGCGCAACATCGTCGCCTGAAGAAGGGGAGGTTGATGACGCCAATGTCACAGGCGGTAGCGGTGCTGGTGCGTCGCGGTCAACTCCTACCTCGAGCATCAATGGCGTTGGGAACAACAAGTTTAGAGTCCCGTTTCCGTTCAAAAACAAGATTTGTGCGAGCACAAAGACGATGGAGTCTCTTCGGGATGGCAGAGACAGGAGCAGGGATAGAGACAGAGATGCAGACCGAGGGCGAGACCGTGAATGGAGCAGTAGGCCACCTGTCGTCTACGAACGCTCTGAGGATGACGAACGTCGCTTTCGTGAGGAAGAAAGTGCGCACAGGACAGATAGGTATGCGCGTAACACCGTTGGGAATAGATGGAAAGGTTCTGGCGACCACTACGAACCGTCAGCGTCGGTAGCCGGAAAGGAGCCTTACCACGCGACGCGCGACCGCGGGTGGGAGCGTGACTGGGAATGGGAGCGAGACAAAAGGCGCAATCGAAGCCAAGATTCGAGGCTGTATTCGTCTCCCCGCCGCGACGTCGCGCCGCCCGTTCGCTCCCCATCCAAATCTAGATCTCCGTCTGCATCTCGTGGGCCTTCGCCTCCCTCGCGCTCACTGTCGCCGCAGAGTCGACGGGAACGGCAGAAGCACCGTCTGCCAACACCGCGCAGCACAACAATCGTAGTAAGTCCAAAATATGACCGTGAACGAGATTACGACCTCGATCATGATCGAGAACGAGAATGGGACCGTGGGGAGCGGTACGAACCTTACGGTCGTGAATACTACCGCGATCGTGATCATGACCCTCGCGGACAGTACTACCGCGAGGAAACTGACGACTGGGACCGCTACTACCGTCCGGCAGGGATTCCTCTTGACCAGGATCGCGGTCGTCCTCATTATTCACTTTCACCAGTGTACCACTCGACCACACCTCCTCGTCGGACATACGATGTAACTCGTGCCCCCGAAAGGACAGTTCCCTCAATACCTACATTTCCTCCGCCCCCTCCCCCACCGCCGCAGCTTGAAGCCATATCAGAACGTGAACCTTCCATAGAGCCACCCGTACCAGAATCGCTACGCCCGCATGAGGCCGTCTCGTTTGAGCTCCGGCGCCCCGGCGCCCCACGCAAGACTCGTTCTCCCCCCTCAGTCAGATTGTCCTCGCAAAAGCCCACGCCTGCGCCAGCTAAGCCGCCGATACCGTTCTCGGCAGAGACTCCCGCTTCCACGCTCATACCATCTATTATTGCCAAGAAGAAACGGATGCCTGTCAAACGCACTCGAGAGGAGGAAAAGTCTGCATATCGACGCGTGTTTGTTGGCTGCGGCCGACGCGACGACTATGACATCATGACGAAGCTCGGAGAGGGCACGTTCGGGTAGGTTTCAATTTATGATTTTATTTTCGCATTTTTGACTAAATGACCGTATGAAGCGAGGTACACAAAGCTTTGCATCGTGAGACGCGTGAACCCGTTGCATTAAAGCGCATTTTGATGCACAACGAAAAGGAAGGCATGCCCGTCACCGCGCTGCGAGAAATAAAAATTCTTAAAGCACTCCGCCATCCATGCATTGTCGATCTGCTCGACATGTTTGTTGTCCCCAGTGCGCATCCTTTCANTTTTTTATTTTTAGACTATCCATCATGAAAATAATAATCATCGTACCAGGCAAGGGCAAGGATATGCCAATGTCTGTATACATGGTATTCCCATATATGGATCATGATCTTGCCGGTCTGCTCGAGAATGAGCGCGTCAAGCTCACACCAAGTCAGATCAAGTTGTACATGAAGCAGCTCCTCGAGGGCACTGAGTATATGCATCATGTATGTCTTTCGTCTTCTTCCCTTTTTTTTTTCGTCCTAAAAAGGCGAACAGAACAACATCCTGCATCGCGATATGAAAGCTGCGAACTTGCTCATCGCGAACAGCGGTGCACTCAAAATTGCAGACTTTGGACTCGCGCGCGCATTCGACCCCATTCCGGCACGTGAGGGTCGTGGCCGTTATACCAACTGTGTCGTTACGCGCTGGTACCGTCCACCCGAGCTGCTACTCGGCGCGCGACAGTATGGCGGTGAAATTGACATCTGGGGTATAGGGTACGTCTTATTACCCATTTTATCGTTATTATTCTTTTATTTTATCTTGGCATGAATTTCCTAACGCTACTTACTACATGATCTGATGGTCAGATGTGTATTGGGTGAAATGTTCATGCGACGGCCGATTCTTCCGGGAAACTCGGACCTTGACCAGCTTGACAAGATCTGGGCGATTTGTGGTTCACCGAACCAGCAAAACTGGCCCGACTACGATAAACTTCCAGGCTGTGAAGGTCAGATTCGCTTCAAACCGCAAGAACGCCGCATCAAATCGGTGTATGAGTCGTCAGTCACATTTTTATAGCACAAAATAATCAGAGAGTAGCTCAATAACTCGGTATCTATAGGCTTGGGAAAGAGACGTGCGCGTTGCTTGACAGGCTCCTGACACTCGACCCACGCGAGCGTATTTCGGCATCACAAGCTCTCGACCATGAGTACTTCTGGTCTGACCCGCTAGCAGCGGACCCTAAAAGGTATGCTCGTAAACGATTACAAGTAATNAAAAAGGTCTTCATAGCCTCATGTCAGCTTGCCGACGTACGAATCGTCGCACGAGTTCGATCAACGCGGGCGACGCCACGTACAAGTCATGCCCGCTCCGCCAGAGCTGCCCAGACCTCCCGCGGTCTACAACCATCACAGACCATCCAATCATGGCCTGCCTCCGCCTCTGCATAACAGAGGTGCACACGGCTTTCGTAACCAATATCATCAAAACCAATATCAAAATCCTATTCCTCAATCTCTGCACCATCAAAACTTTCGAAGTGGCGGGCCACCGTCGTATCCACCACATGGTATCATGAACGGCAATAACGGTTATCCACCTCCGTCCTATTTGCCACCTCCCGGACAATATCAGCACCAGCCACCCGTGCCGCAGAACGCACCTTGGGTCCCTGGCGGTCCACGTACCAATAACGGTTTAATGAATTCACACATGCCTGCGTATGGTGGCCCACCATTGGGACCAGCCGCTGGCCGCTGGCCCAATGGGCCCCCATCACTTGTAGCACGCTCACACCTACCTCCG
>SGPK01000531.1:0-15659 GCA_004802695.1 Phellinidium pouzarii
GATCAAAAAGTAACAGTTGAAAGAAATATACAATTTCTCGAAGTAGAACCTTCTCAAATTGAAGGGGAGGAAACTGATACTCAAACTACCACTGAAAATAATCAAAATAATAATAATAACTATACACTTGAACCAAGAAGAAGCGAAAGACAAACTAAACCTACAAAAAGGTCACGCGGATTAAGCTATGAAGATGAAATAAATATAGCGGTCTACTTAACTGAATTTAATGAATTTAAAAATGAACTACTTGGAGACCCTACTACATACTATGAAGCAATAAAAAGACCTGATGCACTTCGTTGGGCAACAAGTATGAAAGATGAAATAGACACACTAAAAGAAAGACAAACTTGGGAATATGTTTATCCACCTAAAGATGCAAATATTATTGGCACTAAATTTGTATACAAAACTAAGCGATTAGCCAATGGAGAAATAGACAAATATAAAGCACGACTAGTAGTGCAAGGATATGCACAGCAAGAAGGCATAGACTTTTATTCAGACGATTTATTTGCACCAGTAGCACGACTAAGCTCAGTCAGAACAATATTATCATGGGCAGCTACAAACGACTTTGAAATACACCAAATCGATATTAAATCAGCTTACTTGTATGGTGAACTAGAGAAAGGAGAAGAAATTTACATACGACCACCACCTGGATATAAACACTTCTTACCAGATTTAAAACCAGGACAAGTACTAAGACTAAAGAAAGCACTATATGGACTTAAACAAGCTGGAAGAAGATGGTATAAGAAACTAACCAGTATATTATTAAATATTGGACTAACACGGTCAGAAAATGACAATGCAGTCTTTTATAAGAAAGAAAATGGAAAAACTATACTTACACTATTTGTACATGTCGATGACATAACTATGGCTGCAAAATCTAATACTACATTGCTAAATCTAAAAACTAAAATAGGACAAGAAGTTAAATACACTGACGGAAATGAAATACACTGGCTATTAGGCATAGAAATTAAACGTGATAGAACAAAGCGGACTATTATGCTACGACAAATGAATTATATAGACACTATTGTCAAATGTTATCAACTAGAGAAAGCCAGACTATTACATACTCCTATGGAGCCAGGATTACAATTATCAACTGATGATGCACCAACCAGTGATGATGAACTTAACTATATGAAAAAGGTACCTTACATGAATATGGTTGGAGCACTGCGATATGCAGCAGACTGTACCAGGCCAGACATAGCATATACTTATGGAATACTCGTGCGATACCTAATAAACCCTGGTATTAAACATTTTGACGCCGCTAAACACTGTTTTCAATACTTAAATAATACTAAAGACTATTGGCTCATACTAGGCAGTACTGATAAAGAACAACTAACTGGACTTACTGATTCAGATGGAATGACCACTGAAGGACACAAAGCAATATCCGGATACATATTTAAACTTGGACAAGCCACTATATCATGGTCAAGTAAAAGACAAGGCTTAGTTTCACTAGCCGTAGCCGAAGCCGAATTAATTGCACTTGCTTATGCTACCCAAGAGGCTATATGGCTGAAACGACTTGTAAATGAAGTTCTGCAGGCCTCGTTTGCACCTACTATTATTCATACAGATAATCAAGCAATTATAACTATGGCAACCGATCCTGAACGGAAATATTCACAAAGAACTAAACATATTGATATACGCAAAGACTTTTTCAGAGATCATATTGAAAGAAAAACTATACTTATAAAATGGATACCTACTGAAGAAAATGAAGCAGACTTACTTACTAAAGCATTATCTATAACTAAACTCAAACACTTCATTAGTAAACTGCAACTAACTCAGGTTTGAAGGGGAGTATTAAGATATTACTTTCCCACATATGTTTACACTATGACTTCACTTGTTTACTCACATGACTATGTGCACCATATGCTCACTGTTAGGGCAACACTACACACTATACAAGCGCACAGGTTCTAACAAGTAAAAGACAACAAGGGTAGAGCTTAAGATGACTAAGGAGGGGTCACACTGTGAATAGTGGATATCCTGAGAGAACTCAACTGAGGTCTCTAGGTCTGTATTGCCAGGTATTTATACACAAACATTCTTGGCGCACGGACCAAGCAGTGCTACTTTAGGGGTGGTCTAATCTATAGCTATCCTACTAACTGGAGTGATGAGGAATGATGATGTAATCCCTTCTAGAACCTTCCGCTTAGTAATGATTACCTAATGATTACCTAATGGCCCTACTGACTAATGACTACCTAAGCAATGACTAATCCTCTTATTATGTAATGATTATGTAAGAGTGTCATGAAAGCGAAATTGAAAATGAAAAAATGTCTATATCATAACATCCAGGACTGCGCCCTCTTTACCCGCCTCGCCGGTGCAAGCCTTCTCCCATTTACGATACCATGAGCGCACGATGAGATACCAGGGCGCCTTAGTTCCTCGTGTGGATTGCTCAAGCTCAATGCTGACATTGTGCTGACCTGAACTGCCTGTTCGATGTGCAGTGATGCAGCCTTGGGTTCATGGATACTTGTTGCAGCTGCATGAGTCGATTTGTTCATTCATCCTCACGAGGATAATCCCATAAGCATTGATGGCTGGCGCATCTCTAAGAAGTAACATTATCGAGATAGTCAAGTAAACATATGAATTAGAAACTAAGAGCAAATCATAAAGAGCAGAAAATGAAACATACCTTTCACCCTTCCAACTCCTTTTCCAAGACAGCCAGTGATCCTACAAATCAACGAGCAATGGTCGATGACGAAGATGAAACAGCTTGATGCCCACATCGAATCCAAGCCAATTCCCTGGAAAGGATTCCCTGGAAATGACAGGATGGAGTAAGTGAAGGAATACCCCTTTTTGATTCTGCTTCTCGTACTCACAGACATTCAAGTGGGCTGTGAGGTGCAATGCTGAGGGTTGCATCTCCTGGAAACTCTGAAGCTCCGAAGTAGGAGAGGTAGCATCGAGAGAAGAGGTATCAGACCAGCCGACGTGGGGCTGAGAGTATGTTGGAAAAAGCAGGTGAGTGCAGGATGTAGAGGAACGCTAGCAGGGCCATACAAACTGAACCGAGTGTGATGACGACAGGAGCACAATACATACGGCATGTGTGTGACACCACCAGACAAAAGAAGAAGCGATAGATAGAAAGATGTTGCTGATTGTGGGAGGTGGGGGTCAGTAGGGAAACAGGTGAGAACCACAGGGGGAAGCGGCAGGGGGGGNTTGGGGGAGTGATCCTGGTGTCCCGTCAAACCTGTAAGACTTATTTTTTGACGGGACACACATTCCGTGGATTCTCGCGGATTCTCTGTGGTGTGTCAGCGTGTCCCGTCAAAAGAAAAGGTTGTTATTTTTTGACGAGACACGGGGGGNATTGCCGGGGAGGGGGAATCAAGCACTCACAGGGTAGGAGGCTCCTTAGTGAGAGAATCAGCCAGGAGCCGATCGGCTGGCTGGTTTCGCTTGGTGGGGAGCGGCCCTGCGGGGCCATCCAAGGTAAAAGGGGAGACGTCCCTTCACTCCATGAGGGGGAGGGGAGGTCGGCATTCGCATGCCTCCTTGCAATTTTGCAGTCACGTCCTTGCACGTGGAGCGCGACGCGGAGGCAAAAAAAAAAACTGGGAGGTGGGGGGNAGGCTGGGGGCCACCTGCTTGGGAGTGTGACGTGCATGACCGAATGCGCACACGAGCGACACGAGTGGCAGGACCAGCCGTGATTGGCAAGGGGAGGTGGGACCCTGGCGGGCATGGGAGTGGCTGATGGGAGCGTGTCCCGTTTCGAAGTAAAGGTTGCTTTCATGACACTCTTACATAATCATTACATAATAAGAGGATTAGTCATTGTTTAGGTAGTCATTAGTCAGTAGGGCCATTGGGTAATCATTAGGTAATCATTACTAAGCAGAAGGTTCTAGAAGGGATTACATCATCATTCCTCATCGCTCCAGTTAGTAGGATAAGCTATAGAATAGACCACCCCTAAAGTAGCACTGCTTGGTCCGTGCGCCAAGAATGTTTGTGTATAAATACCTGGCAATACAGACCTAGAGACCTCAGTTGAGTTCTCTCAGGATATCCACTACTCATTGTGTGATTACTCCTTAGTCATCTTGACCCTTCCTCTTGTTGTCTTTTGCTTGTTAGAACCTGTGCACTTTTATAGTGTGTAGTGTTGCCCTAACACCCCTAACCAAAGTGGCACCATCACACACTACACACTTTGACCCCTCTTATTCAGAAATAAACTTACTCTGGCATTTCTCCTGGTCACCTCACTCGGAAAAGAAGACATCATCCTGGGTCTACCTTGGCTTAAACAGCGTAATCCCATAATCAATTGGAAAGAAGGAACAATCTCTATCAGGCAAACCACTACTGCAACCTCCTTGGCCCAGCGCACCACCAAAACCAGTAAACCACTCAAGGATCTAATCCTGGCCAATTACCACAACTTCATCCATTTATTCAAAAAGAAGGCAGCAGAACGATTTCCTATTGAACGACCATATGACCATGCTATTGATCTTAAACCAGATTTCATACCTTGCGATTGCAAGCTTTATTCCATGACACCACAAGAAGAAGTCATGCTAGATGAATTCCTCACTGAAAATCTACGCAAAGGATACATTTGTCTGTCCAAATCACCCATGGCATCACCATTCTTCTTTGTTGATAAAAAAGATGGTACTCTCCGACCCTGCCAGGATTATCGTGCACTCAATGAAGGAACCATCAAAAATGCGTACCCCCTCCCACTCATTGGTGATCTCATGGACAAGCTCAGAAACGCCAAGTACTTCACAAAATTGGACCTACAATCTGGGTATAACAACATTCGTATCAAAGAAGGTGACCAACACAAAGCTGCGTTCAAAACCATCCAAGGTCTTTTCAAACCCACAGTCATGTTCTTCGGCCTCTGCAATTCCCCAGCCACTTTCCAGATGTTCATGAATGACATCTTTCGAGTTATCATCACAGAAGAAGCCATCCTCATTTACATGGATGACATCCTCATCTTCTCTGATAACCTGGAAGATCTTTGTTGCAAAACCAACTGAGTCCTCTGTTACAATTTCCTTATCTATCCATCTCATCACATCACTCCGCTTATCTATCCATCTTATCTCATCACTCCACTTACTTCAACAGTAGCCCCTGTATCACCTGATCACTTGTTCCACCAAGTTCCATACCCTTCTATGCTGACTGATGCTCATCCTTTGCTCAGTCATCCTTTCCATCACTTTCCATCACTTTCCACCCCTATGTACTAGTAGTATATAAGGCATGTACTCAGAGCCCTAAGCCCTAAGCTTGAGCTCTTCGTTCTCATAGCCAAACACCTTGTCACCTAGTCCACCAGTGTGCTCATTGAGCCTCATCAGTACCAATCGATCCTCTCAGGCCCTAACTCAGCTCTCAGCTTACTCGTCACTCTGCTCTTACTCGTTACCTCGTCACTGTTACAGCCTTTGGCTTAACATACACAACTAAGGCGCACAGGTTCTAACAAGTAAAAGACAACAAGGGTGGAACTTAAGATGACTAAGGAGGGGTCACACTGTGAATAGCAGATATCCTGAGAGAACTCAACTGAGGTCTCTAGGTCTGTATTGCCAGGTATTTATACACAAACATTCTTGGTGCACAGACCAAGCAGTGCTACTTTAGGGGTGGTCTAATCTATAGCTATCCTACTAACTGGAGTGATGAAGAATGATGATGTAATCCCTTCTAGAACCTTCCGCTTAGTAATAGTTACCTAATGATTACCTAATGGCCCTACTGACTAATGACTACCTAAGCAATGACTAATCCTCTTATTATATAATGATTATGTAAGAGTGTCATGAAAGCAAAATTAAAATGAAAAAATGTCTATATCATAACATACTGTGCTCATGTCACACATGCCTTCTGTCAAATCTGCCCTCATTATTTGTCTTGGCCTGGTGTAGGACACCACAAAGATGTAAGGAGTGCATACACAGACATGTCACCAAAATCCTTTGTAACAGAAAGGACACTGCACACTGGGGGTAGCCAAAGGGAAGAGAGAGCATGTTACAATTTCCTTATCTTATCTCATCACATCACCTTGCTTATCTATACATCTCATCTTGTTGCAATTTCCTTATCTCATCACATCACATCACATCACATCACATCACATCACCTATCTATTCATCTTACCTCATCTCCCACTTATGTCAACAGTAGCCCCTGTATCACATGATCACTTGTTCCACCAAGTTCCATCCTTTCCCATGCTGACTGATGCTCATCCTTTGCTCAGTCATCCATTCCATCACTTTCTACCCCTAGGTACTAGTAGTATATAAGGCATGCACTCAGAGCCCTAAGCCCCAAGCTTGAGCTCTTTGTTCTCATAGCCAAACACCTTGTCACCTAGTCCACCAGTGTGCTTCTAAGCCTCACCAAGTACCAGTTGATCCTCTCAGGCCCTAACCTGGCTCTCTGCTTACTCGTCACTTTGTTCTTACTTGTCACCTTGTCACTGTTATAGCTTTTGGCTTAACAGATTGTCCTTGTGCTATATGAGCTTCACTAATGTCTCATGGTGGCTTTTTTCATACATATCTTCAAACTTCTCCCCATTTGCACAGATGTTTTTCTTGGATGCAAGCCCTACAGATAAGATTGTGGCACTCAAGAGGGCGTGTGAGAGGCACGTTATGCAGAGCATGATACTGTGCACACTGTCACCCCAGTCCCAGCACACCCTGAAGCTGAAGACCTTGCAGATGGTCCTTGCACTGTACCAGTGGCTACACTGCTAGCTGCTGATTCTGCTTCATGACATTACTCTGGACAGCTTTGCAACATGACATCAGGTACACAATGTGACACAACATATCAGGTATATGACATGACATGGCATATCAGCTTTGCAATGCAACATGATATCAGGTACATGACATATCAGGTATGCAACACAACTGATAGGTGATGCTTTGCAATGTGACACCACATGCTCCACCTGTGACCCTTGATATGATGGTGTGATAGCACCCATTATTGATCCAATGAGGGACATTTAGTCAGATTGGATGTGTCAAGGACCCAGTATTTAGAGAGTTAGTTAGTAGTTAGAAAGAGGGGAGTTCCAGTTCAGAGTTCTCAGTTCCCATGTTAGGGCAACACTGTTAGAAGTCATTTGTCGATCATGCCGATCCTTTTGATTTTCTTTCCYTTTTTTTGTCTTATTGCCGATCCATTTTCCNTTTTTTGTATTGATCTCCATTCCTCCCCACTCCCTATCATTAATAATGACTCACACAGACACATGATCATACCCATATGGTAGTACCTTCCCATGTCTGATTGCACTATAAGTAGCTGAGCCAGACATCTGTTGTGCCCTGTTCTTCTCTTCTACTTACCTTTGTGTCATCTTAGGTACTATTGTATTTGTTACTTATTGATCAATCTACTTACCTTCATGTCATCTTAGTGTTAAGCACGTCTTGGGCATAGTATCTCTGAGCCCCCCTCTCAGTTGCTAGATCCTTTTGACTGCTAGTCAGCACCTACCTGACCATAAGGAGGCCCACCTGAGTTATTCCAAGCTGCCGCCTAACATCAAGGCCTGTTAGCAGTGTTTCTGGCTGTTCAATCTGTTCTCCCACATTTGAGACACATAGTGATCTTTGACTGGCATGTGCAGGACAACTGGAGATGGTTTTCTGTAGCACCAGCTGTCAATCTTGTTCAGCACATCCTTGAGACACCCACAGACACAGTGCTTCCTCAACATGCTGGCAAGCTACCTGCACAATGTGCAGCAGCTTGTCACACAGCTGCACCACATGGTGAACCCAGTACCTGAGCTGTTTGTGGACCACACAGGGATGCTGCACAATGTGTGCATGGGGCAGCTGATCAATGGGCATGTGAGCAATGAGGGAGATGAGTGCAGGAGTGGAGTACTATGTTTTACCTATATCTTACTCCTGTACATAGTACCTTCATCTATATAATAAATTTGTTTTGTTGCTCAATTAAATTCTATTACAGTTGTCCCAAGCCATATTAAATAGCTAAGACTCTAAGGCTTGAAGTATATTACAACATGCACAGCATGCACATATTTACATGTATGCATGACCTAAGTGTTATGCATATTCTAATCAGCTGTATGTGTTATGCATGTTCACAATTTACCATAACAATTGTCAAAAATTTGCATAAATATATGCAATCTTAATCATGTCCATAACTGTTATGAATAATATATATTATACATGTTATGATTAATTATGATTAATCATATGACTTTGCAAAAATTCATGATGTCATTCTCATAGCCAGCTACCTTGTCACCAGTCCACTAGTGTGCTTCTCAGCCTTCATCAGAACCAGTCCACCCTTTCAGGCCCTAACCTGGCTCTCTGCTAACTTGTAACTTTGTTCTTACTCATCACCAGTCACTGTTATAGCCCTCGACTTAACAGTAAGTCAGTGACCTACCCTTCACATGCCATAATCACATAACTCTAATTATATTATGAATTAGATTGTATCCCTTTATATAGGTTCCTCCTCTTCTTTTATTTACAATTCTGGATGAGTCTTCTTTTCTTTCATTGTTAAACACAACACACATTCTCTCACTCTCATTCTTACATCTACTTTCCTGCAAATTATCTCATATCACTTACATAGTAATTATTTCTACTGACCAATGACTGCCTAAGCAATAACCAATTTGTCCTTTATGTACTGATTATGTAAATATGTAAATGAAATGAAGATTTTACATCACAAAACACTACTTGCTAAATACCTGACAACTAATATGCTATGCACTACTCAGGAGCTGATTTCACTATGGTTTCTATATAGGACCACTTAGCCCACCTTAGGAGATTTAACTTTGTTCTGATGATATTGCTGTCAAAAGAAAGCAATGCCTTTGCCAAGAGTCTTTTCATTTTCAATTGTTGAGCACCTGCAAATATGCATTTCATGGCATCACATCATATCATTAAATCTGTTTTTTAATTTTTAAATTGGGATGCCACTGACTGCGTAGATAGTGGGTGAGAGAAATTGATTTTATATACTAAATATGCAAACTTTTATGAGGCACAGACGACTTGGTTAACAGAGATAGTATGATGGACATAAAACGATAGAAGGATGAAGAGGGAAAGTACAAGTACGTAGCTGGAAATCGAGGACCGTTTATAAGAGTGTACGAGGCCGACCAGGAGAAACCAATAAGGTGGTAAGGAGTTTACTCATCACCAATCTTAGGTGCAAGATAATAGTGAATATGTCCAGGTCCAAAGTCGTACGAGACCTGAGGGTGAACGCATAATTTAGTGACTGTCAAAGGTAAATAAACAACAGTAAATACAACTTACGAGCAACGGTACGTCATTACTCATCATCAGCTGGACAGTATCGCTGAGCGTGCTGCTCTTTGCAAAGTTGACAAGGTACTTGAGTGAGAATGTCAGTGCGACATGCGATGCCAAGTCAATGGCAACTCCACCCGCCGGACCATCATCATCGCTCTTTTTAGCCCTTTTCGCTTTCGTAGCCTATACAACATCTTAGTGGGAGTTGAAAAGAGTATCAATATGATATTTCGTACCTTCTGTGCCTTCTTGCGCTTCCGCGATCCTTCCCCCTCTTCGTCCGAGTCCACTGCAGCAGCGCCATCTCGTTCCTCTTCGCCTTCGCCTTCATCCTCCGAGCGCGCCTTGAATTCGCCACCATCCTCCTCCTCTACGTCTTCCATGTCCTGATCGCCATCTCCAGGCTCNTTTTTTAACCTTGGCCCCATTCGCCTTGGATTTTTCCAGCTTTTTCCTACTTCCCTCCTGGTCATCCTCGTCACCGTCACCGTCCTCGTCATCTTCCTTCTTCGCGTCCCTCTCATTACCATAGTCCGCATATTTGCGGCGTGCAGCATCCGTTTGCTTGAGGAGGACAGAACCATTTGCAGCCTCGCCGTCAGCAGCAAAACGAACACCTTCTTTAGAGACATCGATGCGCACACTCTCGCCAAGCTGTGCAAGATCTCGAACGATGCGTGCAAACTCCGAGGAGGGCATAGTGACACGCGCATCATATTCAGTGTCAGGAATTCCCAACGTGTCCGCGTCAATGTCCATTAGCTTCATGTCGTACTCAGCGATACGATCTGAGTCTAAGGCAGTGTTAGCGACGATGAGCTTCCTCAGATAATTCATACTGCTTACTTTTTCCCTCGTACGTGAGATTGAGTACATCTGCATCATCTGTGGCTTTGAGCGTGCAGACATCATCATCTTTCGCGCATTTGAGAACCTTGGTGAGCGAGCCGAGGTTGACGCCGAGTGGCATGGGGCGGTCACAGCGATATTTAACGAAGCCATCCGCTTGGAGAAGAACGGCTACAAGCGCGACGTGGGAGTTATCCATAGCTTGTAGCTTAAGGCCTTCTTCATTGCATTCAAAGTTCGCGTCCGTGACAAGTTCTTTGATGGCTAGTCGACGGCGATTGAGTCAGATCAACACGCGAAAAAAGCACAGAAACATACAATCCAGAAGCCGTTTTAGGATAACAGCGTCAGCAAGCTTCGCTTCGAGCATTCTGATGTGCAGATGGGGGTGTATGGGCTGCGAACAGAGGAGAGACGCGAGTGCCAGTGGTTTGAAAGAGAAAGTTGCGACGCGTCGTCTCACCCTTCTATCGCCAAAGCGCCGGCCCTACAGTCTAATGCCGGCCCTAATCCTCACAGACCAGCACCATCTCGGCATGTTGAATCCTGATCTATCTTACCATTTCTAACAAATTGTCCTAGAGCGAAATACCTTGCTGGCGTTCTGCTTTATCAATATAAATCCGCCTGGTAGCAATTCCCTGCTTGTCGCATCAAGATAATCTCTCTTCATTGCTTTTTTACTTATGCACACAAAGTAATAATNGGGGGAAGAGGTCACATCGCTTGTGAGTATTTCGTGTGAAGAACGTGCCCCGCGTATCTTGACAATGGCCAGTGTGCTGGCTGTAAGTTATTAATATCTGATGACATCGATGTGGACGTGTCAAGTTGATTCTCTTATCTGCAGTTACTGGAAAATAAAGTTTTGGCGCATTGTATTGTCTTCCTGATAATACTTTGTAAGTGATGATGATGCTCCTC
The DNA here is from genome assembly GCA_004802695.1 of Phellinidium pouzarii. Taxonomy (NCBI): domain Eukaryota; kingdom Fungi; phylum Basidiomycota; class Agaricomycetes; order Hymenochaetales; family Hymenochaetaceae; genus Phellinidium; species Phellinidium pouzarii. The sequence continues at coordinate 11,196 of SGPK01000531.1, forward strand.
GCACCGCATGCAAGTGACCGGTATATATGTAATCTCCAGCGAATAAATGCTAAGAGTCTTTACTAGCTTTATTGATTGATGTCGGACGTATGATTGACGGTGCGGGTCAGAAGGACTCTGATGTCGGGTATGTTGCATCAGAACACCGTATCTTTTGCTCATGCACGTAGAACATGATTCTAGTGGTTCAATTTATGCGTGGTATTCAGATGCTTAAATACCCGATCGAGCATAGAATAGTGATAACATGGAGAATATCTTACATCATACATTCTACACTTGCTCCAATAAGAGAATTCCCCTGTGCATCTCCCGGTAGCCTTCATCCAATGTTTTCTTCCCTATCAACTTTTCCACAGTTCTTATACTCTTTGAGTTCGAGTTAGATGTGCAACTTCTGGTAGTGCACATATCACTCGTCATGTTAGAACTATTGCATGTGAGTGGGATAACGACGCATAGTCAATGGATTTACTGACTACCGGCTTGGTGGAAACCAAAGTCTATATATTAGGAGGAGGTTATGCATTAGTAGGGTGATACGATAGAAGAGGTTCGGCTGTAATATACTTGGAGCAGGCCATAAGTCGTGATCCATTGAAGACTGTCCGGACGTGCGAAATCCAGCATTTGAGGCACTGCCAATACCTAAGAAGCTCGACAAATGTCTCCGACATATAGTTGTGCGACACTCTCTCACATCTCCTTGATGCCTTTTTTTCTCTCGTGTCTCATTATTCAGAATGTCTGTGTCAGGGATATGGTATAAAGTTTTCCACCGTCTTGAGTGTGACATCACTAGCTTGGCAATATCAATAGATCATATTTATTATTTCAGACTCCTCAATCACCCTCTTTCAGCTGTTGATTTTAACTATGCAACAGTTTCTGAGCTTTTGCTCAGACATCTAACGAAAGCTGGGTAGCTGCATCACGGCTGCCCACGCTCGTAAGATTACTATGATAGAATCGTTGTCAAGGATATGAAGAAAGAAACTATGTATGAGGAATGCGCAGATGTGTATGTGATAATGAAATTATATACCGCTGGCAAGAAGGCAAGCAAACAAACGCAGTTCTATTAGTAAATGTGAAAGTACAAGACACCCAATATTAATGTTGTTCAATGTTCGTGTTCATGAGCTCCCTATCAACGTGACGACATATGATTGGGAGACAACTTCATGCATTGTAAATAAGCGCATATGTCCGAGACGGAAGCTTTATCTGTTAAGAGAGAAGGCTTGGATCCTGGCGTAACACGCACGTCCGTATGCGGCATGATTTTTGTACGTCAGATCATATAATTGAATTTAAGGCTTTACAGAACAGTATTCAAGCTGCTGCTTATCCGAAGCCCGACTCGGCAGAAGATTTCGCCGTTCTAGGCAGCGATCCTGTCTTTCGAATGCCAAATGTAGGTAAACTTTTTTTTTAAATCTAGCGTGCATCCAACTCATTTTTTCTGATCATTCTTTTGATTTTGTACCCTCTGTAAACGGGATCTTCGGCTCTCTTATTTATTTCGGCCGATCTCTGATTAGTAAACGCTGTATCCAGGACATATAAAGCCACGCGTACGTTCAGGAAAAAAGGGGGTGTCAGATCGTCTTTATCAATTTCCAAGGCACTCACTCTCTAAGCTATTATGCCCGAAGGAGACTCGAACCCTCTTGTCGTCGTTCTGGGCGCGACGGGTGCTCAAGGCGGCAGCGTCGTAAAGTATTTACTTGGTGATCCGGATAAATCGTTCCGCGTGCGCGCTGTCACTCGCAATGTAGACTCTGCTAGAGCAAAAGGTATCTCAAAATAAATTTCGTTCTCCCTAAATTTTATGCAAAGTTCGTAACCTAAAACCTGTGATTTCAGATCTAATTGCCCAGAATGTGGAAGTCGTTCGGGCAAACCCGGATGATCTGGAGAGTATAATAAATGCCTTCAATGGGGCTTACGGCGTCTTTGGGGTAACAAATTGCGCGTATTTCCTTTATCTCCTTTCTCCATTCACCTGTCCTGATGATTGGGAGAACCGCTGAATGTAGATTGGGAGACGATGGTCAAGGAGACTGAAATACAACATGGGAAACACCTTGTCGATGCTGCACAAGCAGCAAAGGTCAAACACTTCGTGTGGTCGACGCTTGATCATACATCGAACCCTACAGTCGTACACTGGGAGACGAAGGCGATTATTGACGACTATCTTAAGTTGAGCGGTGTTCCACGAACTTCGTAAGTCATCTTTCTCTTTTGGAGCTTTTATCTTCCGTTTCAAGTTCAGATTTGACATTCGATACTCATACTAATCTATTAATTCAATAGGTTATACACATCTTTTTACTACGAGAATTTCCTCACGTTCCCTGCCTTCATGTTCAAGAAAACCGAAGACGGAAAAATTGTCGCGGAGTGGCCATACGCGCTGACCAAGGGATTTATCGGTGGTTACAGTGTCGGGGAAACGGGCGCCTATGTTCTGGAGGCATTGAAGGGCCACGAAGAATGGATAGGTGAGCTATCTTGACCATGTGCTTATCAAGGTTTTTGCCGGAAATTTAACCAGTCATTGTGCTCTGTTCAAGGAAAAGACATGCGCACTATCTCTGACATTTTCACTCCACTGCAGTATGTGGATGCAGTACGCAAAGTGACCGGCAAGGAGATAGAGTACAAAGAGACGGACAGAAAAACATTTGAAAGCGTGAGGAGTGATATGGAAGATCTGTGGAGCAAGTGAGCATCCTCATATACACTATACCAGAAAGGCACATTAAACACAGATGCATGTTCTTGCCTTCTCTCCCGACGGTCTAAAATCAAAGCATGGGTAGGTCCTTGCTCGACCAGTTCTACTGCGGAGAGACAGACTAACCTTGAAATGTCAGAATGGTTCTACGTAAACCACGACAATTCAGTTCGTGACCTGGCCCTCACAAAGCACATTTACCCTGCGCGCAAGGACATGTATGCATTCGTCGAAGCAAACAAAGCAGAATTCATGAAAATTTTCGACTCTTAGGTTTACCTTTAAGGTATTTTGAGCATGGATATTGTAAGAATAGATTTATGATGATTTTTTGTTGTTACAATTTCCTTACTTCATCTTGTCACATCACTCTGCTTATCTATCCATCTCATCTCATCACCTGCTTACTTCAACAGTAACCCCTGTATCACATGATTACTTGTTCCACCAAGTTCCACACCCTTCCATGCTGACTGATGCTTATCCTTCACTCAGCCATCCTTTCCATCTCATTCCATCTCTTTCTACCCCTATGTACTAGTAGTATATAAGGCATGTACTCAGAGCCCTAAGCCCCAAGTTTGAGCTCTTCATTCTCATAGCCAAACACCTTGTCACCTAGTTCACCAGTGTGCCTCTCAGCCTTATCAGTACTCAGTCAATCCTCTTAGGCCCTAAACTGGTCCTCTGCTTACTCGTCACTTTGCTCTTACTTGTTACCTCATCACTGTTATAACCTTTGGCTTAACACTTGTCTCATGTACTATCATAGCAAACCATTAGAAATTGTCTATGGAGGCTAGGGAACATTCTCCAGCCCCAGCATCAATAATAATTATGTAGTGTTACAATAGGTACCAACCCAGTGATCATTTCATTTTCCCATGCTCCCAATTAGGAAGTGGTCCGTGTGCCATTTACCTATAGGTATATAAACCATGTACTTCCATAGGTTGAGCCTTAAGCTTGACCTCTTGTCAATCTCACTTGTCTTACACTTCATATTAAGCCTTGCTGAGGCTAGTAACTACTTGACCTTCTTAATCTAAGAAGGGTCTTATTTGTACTCGACCATTACTCTGGCTGAGTAATACATCTTTAGTAAACCTTAACTAAAGTGTTAGTGTTAGGCGGCAGCTGGGAATAACTCAGGCGGGCCTCCTTATGGTCAGATAGGTGCTGACTAGCAGTCAAGAGGATCTAGCAACTGAGAGGAGGCTCAGAGATACTATGCTCAAGATGTGCTTAACACTAAGACAACACAAAGGTAAGTAGATTGATCAATAAGTAACAAATACAATAGTACCTAAGATGACACTGTCAGAAAGGAATTATTGCTTTAAGAAAGCAAGCACATAGTAACAAAGAAACCAACAAACGGAAATGACCAAGAGACAGTTTGACAGCGATTACAATCCACAAGAGGTCATGCAGAGACATGAAAGGGAGCAACAGCACATAGTCCCTATGATCCGTGAAGACATACTGTGCGACCAATGCAAGTGCATATACAATATGGGATGGGATGTGTACCAACTACTGATAGCAGAAACATCAGCAGTAGCAGTAATCACCAACATGGAAATGAAGATGGAACACAAGGTATTCAGAGTACCAAACAAACCACATCTAATAGCCTATGAACACTCAATCAAGACATTCATCTATGATGTGAAGGACTACCTCAACTTCATATCCATAAGGATGACACTCAACAA
>SGPK01000532.1:0-15619 GCA_004802695.1 Phellinidium pouzarii
GTTTTAGAATTTCCATTTGAAACTATGGAAACTATATTAGACTGTATAGTGTACCCTATATAGTACTGTATAGTACTGTATAGTTCTGGCATGCAACTATATAGTCTCACTAAAAGGGGACTAATGAAGGCAACTATGGAACTATGCAAACTATCTAGTGCTATATAGACATTGAAATTTTTCCTGATGCAGGTGCAGACATTTTGAGAATATTTGATCTCTGCTGCAGCACAAATTCCACTTTTGCAAAAATTATTACACATCTATATAGCTATGACTTATTACAATTTTAATATGGTTATACGAAGTCAAACCATCCAGTATTGAGTTTTCTCTGCCCGCCGAAGTGCAAGATGTCACGTGATCAAGCCCATGCCAATATAAGCTACTATCAATGTATCATATGACTGAATATTAGGAGGAAGGTGTCTAAGGTATATGTGACATATTGTCACGTCACTGATGTCATAAGCTTAGCGATTTGGTACTGTATAGTTTCGGCAACAGCCGAGCAGTGTTTGGGTTATGCTGCAAGAGCAACATCTCCATCGTCAAAAACATCATGGGAAAGGGTGCGTCTATGTAGTCGCTTGGATGTTGATACTGTCGTGCTGATCTGGTTATTGTCGGTGCAGTTCACGGTTCGCTCGCCCGCGCTGGTAAAGTCAAGTCTCAGACTCCTAAGGTTGAGGCGCAAGAGAAGAAGAAGCAGCCCAAGGGCCGCGCAAAGAAGAGGATTCTGTACAATAGGCGGTGAGTGCACACTCATCCAAGGTGTCAGAGCGGTAATATTGACGGGAATGCGTATTAGATTCGTCAACGTGACCACCTTACAACAGGGTGGCAAGCGGAAGATGTGAGTCTTATACCATTTATTAGGCCTATCTATCTCTACTCTTTTTGGAATATACGTTTTTCGATTATCCTTTCTCCGCAAGATGATACATTGAATTCAAGCATAGTTCACACTGAAACTACCGTGTTGACAAAAATGCATCAAATGTCTTTCGCTCCTATCTGAACCACGCACTTCGTTTCAGCGTTTTACTTGTATTTCACTGAGTCTGTCCATACTGACCATTAACTTTTATCTTAGGAACGCTAATCCCACGAACTAAGCTTGTCGTAGACTTCCTTCGATCCGACATCCGAGAGTATGCTTGCTCGCCGACGCTGATGCTGTGTCGTTTGCTAAGGGAATGCATTCCGTTCACTGGGGTATTCTGTTGGGGCGGAAGCGGGTTGTCTGTCGTACATGTCTGGCACGAGCGCTAGCGCAGCGCCTTTGTTTCCTTTCATCTTCACAAGTTTCCTCTATGATATGTTGTGTCCGCCCTTGCATACGGCCAATAATGTATGCCTGCCCGATGGATTGTTTGTGTGCACAGGCTGTGACTACGATGCTGTTGAACTTACGGTGCTTCAATCGAATTGACGATGAGGCTGATGTTCTATTTATTTTGCTTTCCTGGGGTTATCTGGGAAACTTCCAAGACTACATCCACATTCTAACCAGGTGATGCTATGTCGTTAGAACCACTTGTTCTTTCAGTGGTTGTATATTGTGCAAGTCAGAGCCGGGACGTTCTAGTGCAATTCTGCTACTGTTGCTTGAATATGGATGCTCAGATACCGATACGCTGCGCGGCAAGAAATGGCGCGAAGAACTGCTCCCATATACCAAAAGCTTGCACTTAGGGTCGATTTCTTGCACTGCCAGTGATATGCAGATGCATTTGCAATTTGTTACTACTCCGAAGAATATTCTCCTTGGTTTATCCTCCTTCTTTTCTTTACTCGTTTATGCTAACGTTACATTCATTCAAATATGTTGCCAAGGCTAATCTGCATCAGAGATGGGCTCGAGGATCGTTACTCTCTGTGTTCCCAGTCAACCTCAACTTCTAGCACTGATCACCGTTCTTCAACATTTTCCCGATCCCCGCCCACACTCTCGCCACGACGATATCTTCTACTTTCTAAGCATCTACTGAAGATCTCACCGGCAAAAATGGCTTTGCCTGCTGTCAAACCATTTGATTCGTAAGGATACATCCCCACCTCCCCAAGCCAGTTATTGTAAAGCTCCTTTTAGCTTTTGATGTTGCGAACACGAAGATCGCTTTATATTACGAGCGCGAGCCTAACGTCTTCGCAAGGCTGAACTTTAGATGACTGGTTTGCTTCGCTTTCAGAGGTACTTCTAAGTTTTATTTAGGGACTACCTTGCTAAATCTTCCTACGCTCAACAACATCTCTAGTACAAGACTCAAGCTGAATGGATTTCTCTGGCTTTCAAGGGAGTGCACTAGTCGCGGTTGGTCAGTTTACAGGGCAGGCAGCCGCAGTTCACTCCGATGCGATTCATGTTCCCGTGGGTCTATTCTAAATCAATTACTAATCTCAACCTACTTCGAGTATCCAAAGATAATTTTGTGAGTATGCCGTGTCTACAAACAATTTTGTAGCTTAGGACCAATACTCATAGAGCATGGTCCAGATGGATTGACACAATTTATCAAGCTCTGGTCGGAAGGTTCTCCCGCAGAGCGTCTCATCTATGGTACCCGCTCGCCGCAAAAATATGCGTGGGGTGCTCTTCAACCTCAACCTATACCTGGTCATTTGTAACGTGAAAAGGCAGTTGTTGTCTGATTGCAGCCTGTTTGACTGGTGTACCTCGCTGAATTGTACCGTGAACGTTTACTGTTGCACAAGACATATCCAGAAGAACGTGTTCCGTGCAGGTGAAAAATAAGCTGATCGGACCTAAGGTTCTTATTTAATATCTTGAATGTTCTGTTCAGTTGATAGTCTTTAATTTTTAAGATACATTTTGGTGTATTAAAGAAGGCTCTCACTATCCTCTAACCTCAGGATCCTACTCTCTTACAGCCCACAGTTATTATGGCGTTCCATATACTTTTTGTTATTGCTTTTCTGCAAGCTATTCTGCTGCCATGACGTCGCGTCGCCTGTCTAGATGGTGCTAATTCTGTGACGAATGCAGCATGCTGCGAGTGGATTGCGGTACTCGAAGATATCCAGTCTAATCTATTTAATGGAGGCGAATGCGGAGAGGAAGCGCACGAGTCGTTGTTGTTTGACATTTCACGATGCGATCGGCCTCTCGCCAACGAATAGAGGCAGAAGTGCGGACGGCTCTATCATCACCTTCGCCGAGACGGAGACTGCCTATCACGCGAACAATGGCATTGAGGACATTGTGGTTGCACAGAGCCCTTTTGTTGCGAAGTGGAATGTCACTCCTGGGGGTTTCATCCAATTCGCAGGCGCGGTTGGTGTTGGTAACCAGTCGCTCCTGCTCCCGACCTCACTCCCTTCGGTATGTTTTTTGTCTTTAAATATTGCCGTAGTAGTCTCATTAGGCTTTTGCGTGTCAAATACGATTTGATAGCATCCTTACACGTTTCAGTGAGGTGGGTTTTTCCGCGCTCTGTTGGCGTCACATTCTGTTGCCGCAGCCGACCATGTCGACCCAACCATTCCTGACACGCCTTTCGATTCAACGCCTGGCGTCTTCGATTCAACGCCTGGCGTCTTCGACTCAACGCCTGGCGTCTTCGACTCACAGTTTTTCGTAGAGACACAGCTACGAGGAACGCTCTTCCCTGGAACAGGTGGGAATCAGGGTGAAGTGGAATCTCCGCTCGCCGGAGAGCATCGGATAGTGAGCTTTCCCGGGATTCTCGTACATCCTGTGTATGGCAAAGCTTTGCTATTGACCAGGACAAGATGCGTACTGAGTTCGCAGCCGCCAAATGAAAGACTTAGCAAACTGGCACACCGTCATGTGCACTATTTTCCAAAATGGGGTCATGTTTAGGGCCGGCCGCCGCTTTTTAGGTAACAGTACTTGTTCTTCGACACAACATCTCATCAGCCACAAATTCGAAGATCCTAATGTCAAATATGACATGAGGCATTGGCCGTTCCCAGTCAAGGCCAAGGGCGGAAAGCCTGTTATCCAGATCAAGCACAAGGGTAGGGAGTGCGAGTTTGAGTACACTTGTGTTTTCAACTTGAAGTTGGGGAGCTCAATAAAAATTCAATTATGAAATCAAAGCTCCTGAGGAGATTAGCGCTATGGTCCTATCGAAGATGAAGGAGACTGCAAAAGCATACCTTGGAGAGAAGGTTACACATGCTGTTGTCACTGTGCCTGTCTACTTCAACTATACCATGGACCAAAATATTGCCGGTCTCCAGATTCTCCGTCAATGAGTCTACAGCCGCTGCGCTCACATATGGTCTGATAAGAGGAATAAGGATGGCGAGTCTCGGATCATCGTGTATGATGTCATTGGAGGAACCTTCAATGTGTCTCTCGCTACTGAGTGTTGAAATATATGTCGACTCGAGACGAATATTCGGGTGCGCAGGGAGGGTCCCTCACAAACACGTGAGGGTCCCAACCGTACAGGCGACTATTTAAGACAATAACGGAATTTCGAATGGTGTAACGAGAACGCAAGTTCGAAATTCAACATTGAAGACGGCATCCTCGGGATTCTTTCGATGGCTGTTGACACTCGCCTCAGTGGTGACTACTTCGTCAAGAAGTCGGGCACGAATGTGACCGGAAACTTACGCGTTATGGATTAACTGAAGCACGAAGTTGAGAAAGTATTAGATATCATCTATTAGAATTGCCCCCCCCCCCATCGTCCCTTCTCTGTGGCGAGAGTCTGGGAAATTGAATTTTTGAAACATATTCTCATCTTCTCAAAGAAATGTTCTTTAAGTAGATCTAATCTCTCTGTATAACAACGTAGTATATTTACGTTAGTTTCACGAACAAGTTCTCGTTCCAGAACACAACTTGTCTCCCTGCGCGTTGAAAGTTACACATCGCTCTTGAGACGTCCCAATAGTGTTAACTAAAGCTGAAATCAAAACTATCAAGAATGCAGACCTGTTATGTCATGAATTTACTAGCTAATCTATCATATATCTTATACATGATGCTCTGACACAGTTCCTATCGACAGATGGATCTTTGCTTTATAAGTCGATCGAAGTTTATTGGATGTTTCAATACTTGACATCATCACTTGCAAGAGCTAAAAGCGAACGGTGGCCAGCTATTACTTCATCATCCCGCAGGCACAGGTTACTGTTTGAGGACGAAACCGATCTACAAGGCAGAGATTGCAGATTTACAACACGCTTTGATATCAGCTCATTTCTACAACATTTGATAATATCTCCTATTTAATAATGCAGCGTCCATAGCACATCACCCGAAGCAAAAATAACGAATGAACCATATAGTGCATCGACCCGAAATTTAATAGATATAACCGTCATATTCAGCAAGTAGGAAAGAAGATGAGCATCTGAGCGATGCCCTTTAGAATTTGATGTCCATGACACGCATGCTGTTTAGAATTGATTTCTGAAGACGTACGTTAATTTTTTTCTGTTTATTGATGTAATCAGACGAAAGTGAGCGCTTACACAGGAGCGAGAGAAGTGACAGCGGCATCCTGGGTCAGAGTGGGGAATGGAGTCGCAGTACATGCCTGATCGACGTCCGTGATCGTCAGAGTGCCTGGGAAATAGGGCTCCGCTGTGTCCACCTGGACACCTAAATCATCAAGCAAATCAGCTTCATTTCTTAGAGAAAAAGAGATCCGGGCTTACCGGGAATAACTTCAGAGCAGTCGGTGAGATCAGATGTTGTTTGGGCGACAACAGAGAGCTTAATCAACGCCGCCGCAAAGGCCGAGCGCATACCATCCTCGTCAGTCACGAAGCCCTGCCATGTGCAAGCCGTACGGTTGTCACGTGCGAGAAGGCCGTCGGACGGGAGGCGTACCGCACCTGGGAGCGTCTCGTTCAGCTGCGTCTCGACAAAGAATTGCGAGTCAAAAACAGCCGCTGTGCTGTCGAAAGGGGCACCATGGCCTGTACCGGAGATCCCGTCGGCAGCAGCTACGGAGTGCGACGCAAGCAACGCGACGACTTCGTCTGCAGAAAAGCCCACATCGGCGAAGCGCGCCAGAATGGTGGAGACGGAGTCTATAGCATACAGAAATGAAGTTGACNAAAAAGTTGAAAACTAAGAAGAATTGTAGCTTACCGGTTGGCAGGGAAACAAGGCCGTCCGGGGCGGCAGCGACGGGGAGAGGGCGTCCTGTAAGGAACTGTAATCCTGTCGGGGCGCCAGGACAGTTGCTCAGTCCAACCACGCCTGCGAAGAATACAAGATCTCCGGGCGTAACGTTATATTTTGAGACAAAAGGAGTGAGATTAGTAACAATGTCCTGAACACCACCGTCGTCGTTTGCAGCGTATGTAAGTTCCGTGGACGCGAAAGTAATAATTGAGCCGTCCGCTCCGCCTCCACCGGTCTCAGGTGAAAAACCCATGGCATCATGGAAAGTAAGACGAAGGGCTTCACGCGCCTCCTGACCGCACTCGTTGTCAAACAGATTCGCCTGAAGGTCATCCAGAATCGTGAACCAAGTACAGCACGCAGTATTTGTCGCGGTATGTATACCGTCTGGGCAGGGCACGTGCTTGGTGATTGCAGCGTACGAGCCGGACAGTGACGCCGCAACAGAGGCGAGAGCAAAAAGTTCCTTGAAGACCATTTCGTTGCAAGTCAGACAGTAATAAGAGACGATTTGAAGTTGTGCTTGGGGCTTAAAATTCACAGTTCCGTAGAGCACCGTCTTTTATACAGAACTAATTGATCAATTCAGGTTACCAGATTGGCACTGTGTTTGCAGTCAGCGCAATAGTAAAGGGCCGCCTCATCGGCTTAGGACGTGAGAGTCGGAGCGAAAGCGCATGTATGTTCCTTATGTTCCATCAGTACAGTGCGGCCAATGATTTCCAGTGTGTTGAGACACAGCACATAGCAAGCCACAAAGAGAAGCCCGACAATCTATATCCATATCCTGTAGTATGGTAATGTTCTCACGCCCGGTTTCGAAAGAGATGCGTCTCATCGGACGATGGACATTCAGGTACGAACCGTATTCCTAAAATTTGAAACTTCATAGCTAAGAATAACGAAGAAGATTACACGAGCGCTTCTTTGTCTTTCGGTCAGAATCTTTCGCTCCGATGTCGCGCGGCAAAAAGACTATTCAGCTGTACTGAATCCTTCCCTACAGTTGAGATGAACAAAAGTAGGAATTAATTATGCAGGAAGACATCGTCAATAGCGCGCTCAGCCAAGGTACAGACACGACAAGGCGTTCATGACCGTACAATGCCTTCCTATCGGGGCATTTGATGGTTGCTGACTGCTCTGAAAAAGAACAAAAACAGCAAACAGATAGGATAGGAGCCGGACTTGCCTTCCAGTCGTAGGAAAAACATCGAATCACGAAATCCTTACAGCATAAGAACAGGTTTACAAGCGAACTATCCGCGGTTTCGATATGCATGATCAAAAGTTGAAATGAGCGTGCGACCGTGTGCGAGCCTCATTGACGGTCCCGAGAGGCGCCCAACCGACAGAGAAGGTCGGGAAGATCAATGAGTGGGCAAATGTTCAATGCATGAGAATCGAAAGAATGTTATAGTGGGTCGTCGTACCAAATGGGCGGGACAATGTGCGTTAAGATGTAGTACTGTGGGAAGGTAGACTGAAGCGCTGTGCCATACAACTCCTTAGGAATCTCCATAAGCCCTTACGCCTTCCAGGTCCTAAAACCGCGTGAGGTCGCGCCCGAAAATCCCTGTATTGCGCGGACGTGAGAAATACTAACATTCGGCCTCTACCTGAGGCAGAATCCCCGCTCACAGTTAAGGAACCAATAATACGGGACGGTTATTCTGCGCCAAAAACGGAGCAATGATCAAGCAAGTTTAGTTCGTTGATACCATAAATAGAGAAATGTCAGACGGAAATAAACCACATACTTGTTACGGATGCTAAGCGTGCGTGTAAAGTAAGCAGAGCGCCAGAGAAGCCACGCGAGTCGTCTTGGAGAAAGGGAAACGAGTAGACATTTTAAACGACAGTCCGAAAAAATCAGTGAGAGCACCAACGCACCCAGCCTCCTTCCCTTTCGGTCCCGACTCCACAGTTGTCCGATCGTACAGGGCCTTCCTATAACCCACAGCAGCAACTATTTAGCACTACGTAGCATACTATAGAGAAACGCGCACCAGTCTCCAAGGTAAGCGAGGTTTCCCTGGCTGCGAAAGTGAAACGCGTCAGTCGTAGGTCGATCGCGTACAAGACGGTTCAGCACGCCCGTGACATATTTCGCCTTCTGCGAAGCAACTGTGTGAATAGAAAAGGATCAAGCAGATATGAGATACGGNAAAAAAGTAGGTAAAAGTTGAAATGAAAACTCACCCTGCGCAGTGGCTGGAAGCAGCCCGTCTTGGATCACGGCAGCATCTCCGATTGCCCATACATCCTCGTTTACGGTCCCATCACTCTGGATTGTGCGCAAGTGGTCATCTGTTAGCAGACTACCGTAAAAAGAATCAGCAGGTGAACGAGACGCAAGTTATCGCGAGCCCAGCGCAATCAACAGCAAATTTCAGTTTGTAAAACGGCTAAAGAGGAGCAAAACATGCTAAAATCATCAAATATACCAGCAGGGAAGTGCCGAGCGGACCGGGAAACAATTCTTTGATCGTTCCTAAAATATCACATCGTGTTTCCGCAATTGATGACGGAAAAAGGCGAAAAAGAAATTCAAAAGGGGTAGTTGATGGGGGATCCAAAGAATGAAATGGCGGGGTGAGGCGCCCCGAAAAGAAGAATACCCATCGATCGTCTCTTGTCCTCGCCCCTTATTCTTCCAAGCAAAAGGAAAATCGTACCTCCCGGTCTTCCCATCCTTACGCAAATTCGTGATTGATTGCACGAGTGGGTTGGGTGCGAGGCCCGTGCTCCAAACGAGCACGCCGAAGGGTACTGAAAGGGACGTGTTGAACATATAAGCACGTCAGAAGTTCTAAACAGTGATGGTACAGGAATGTGAACCTTCGCCTTGCTCCTTTACATGAAGGATACCCTAGAGAAAGAAGAAAGTTGTGAGGTGGACAGCTACATGCGCGAAAAACAACGAAGCGAAATAGGACCTACGTCCTCAACTCGCTCGACGTGATGCTTTAACTTGATATTGATCCCATCGCGAGAGAACTTGCGCTCAGCATACCTTCATCCATGCATCATCAGCGGAGGAAAAATATTTGCGAAGATCCTTCAAGTAAGCACATGTGTGGATGAATGAGGAGTGCAGTCCTTACTCTGCAAGCCCCTTCTCGAAACCGCCAAGCATGCGGCTCGCAACGTCGTATAATGTGATGCGTGCTAGTCGAGCAAGCTGCGGTCCGTAACTGCGCTTGATGTCCGAGGCGATGAGGTCATGTAATTCCGCGGCAAATTCTACGCCTGTTGGCCCTGCACCGACGATACAGAAGTTGAGTAGGTTCCTCCTATCGATATCCGACAAAGTCGGCTGTGATGCCTCCTCGAAACCTGGAAGCATGATTTTCGATTACAGCAGATTACATAAGGAGAGTTCAGAATGTGAAATGAAGCAGACGAAAGAGGACATACATTCCAAAATACGTAGACGAATTGCACGGGCATCGCGCACATCTTTGAGGAAGTAAGCATACTCTTTCACGCCAGGGACGTTAAAAGCTATTTTTTTCCCGTCAATTATTTCTATTAAGCACGCAAATGCTCAAACGCACTTTGCGAATAACACCCGACTGCAACGACGAGCTTGTTGTAGTGGACCTTAAACTCCTTGCGAGGCCTCGCGAGCACCCGCTGTGACAACGTCGACAGCTGGAGAGACGGCTCGGTAGACTCGACACTCGCAGGCGGCGCAGATATCGTTTGCGGACGTTCGAAACGTGAAGGAAGAGGTGTTGCAGGAACCTGAATATGCCGGTAAGCTTTATGTATACTTTGCGCGAAACATGTAGTAGTAATGATATTATTTTTTGCACGTACGCATGTAAGCGTCTTCTGGTCAAAATCTAAGGAACCAAAATATTTAATGTCGGGCATTTCCGGTTGAGAAAGATCGTACCGATTTTGTCACACCAAGCTTGGTACGTTGTCTATCATGAACATGAACAGTAAAATTGCAATAGAACTCCCTTTGAATTTGTAGACGTACGGCTTGTTGAGCGTAACGTCGAACCTGCAGCGGAAGCAATTTGCATGAGCATGTATGTGATCGAGTCGAGTCCGAGGCGGCGCGAGTTTTAGATTAGGTCAACTCACAGGTTCTACGGCGCATCTGAATTCAAGAGTGCCGACAGCGCAGCTAGCAAGGAGAGGTGTAAAATTGAAATACGAAGATGCTGAGATCATAGTCACGTCTTTACATCGCATTTTTCAGACTCGGGATAAGCACGCGCGCAAATGAAAAAAGAGTAGCATGCACACCCCAACGCTTCTTGTCGACCGACCGCAGAACCTCATAGCCTCCCCATCCCGAGCCTAGAATGACCAAACGCTCTTTCCCGTGTGCAGCGCTGGCCGAGAACGAGCGTACTTGTGGATGCAAAGTACGACGCAGCGCTATAAGACGCGTGGACGCGCTGTGGATTGACAGACGCCCTGCTGAGGTGGTCGACATAGTGGAGTGTAGGACAAGGAGAGAAGGAGCTGAGGGGTTATGTATTATGTTTCCGATGTCACCGCCTACCGCTACCACCGTCAGTGGCTACCGGGAATACCCTTGGAGCTCGGCGTCCCCGTCCACCAATCGCTATCCACCATTCACCCACCAATCACCGACTACTAGTTGCTCTCTCAGTTTTCCATACTTTGCATTTTGGCCGGCCAATGAGTATGATATGACGGATTCAAGGCCGAGTCAAGTCGTGTTTGCAGCTCCTCAGTGTTGTTCAAAATTGAAACCAAAACCAAAACCAAGAAAGGTGGGGGCGGACGAGGGCCGCGGCTTACGTCAGGCGCAAACACGCGTTCTCAGGTGGTAACATACTTGTATTCGTCTTGGTTCACCTTGAACCCGTGCAACAGCAGCTATCGACTTCCCTGGTTGAAAAGTACATTGTANTTTTTTATAATGTGAGCTATTCTTCAGAATCAAAAGTCGCTGTTGACAAAGCGTGATTTCGTCAATCCCACCGCTCGGCATGGTAAGTGGAAAACTTTTTTTTTTTGCTAATATAACTGGTAGTCAGAATGAGGACATTCTCATGTTCATGAAAGTTAGAGTCGTCGTCATTAAGTGCCCTTTGATACAAGCACAAAAAATTATATAGAAATGGGAAATGACTATCATCAAGCAATTAGGAATTAGGGTCATATAGCTGCGGTGATTTTTTATATTTCGGTAGCGCAGCGTATTTCTGAAGCACTAGTTACTGCCAACGATATGATGATGGATGCAGACAGATCATCTCACTGGAGCATAAACGGCACTTGATGAACGTGCTATGTGCTCTGATATCGAATGCGACAAAGAAATGTTCCGCTTCAGATCTTGACCACAGATGGTAATAAGAAATCCGACGAGCTTGTGGTCCCTACAGTAGCCTGGTGGGATCGGGGGAGGGAACAAAAGGTCGGCCACCGA
This sequence comes from Phellinidium pouzarii, assembly GCA_004802695.1. Lineage (NCBI taxonomy): Eukaryota > Fungi > Basidiomycota > Agaricomycetes > Hymenochaetales > Hymenochaetaceae > Phellinidium > Phellinidium pouzarii. Next base: position 11,568 of record SGPK01000532.1, read on the forward strand.
TCACTTACCCGTATCAAAGTGAGTAGATATTCTTCTGTGTCTGACTCTGGTACTGGCTACAGAAATTATAGTTCTTATCCAACTTCCCATCAGGAAAAACATTTACTATACTAGAAGTGACAAATGATGTATAGTACTCCATAGTACTCCATAGTCTCCACCAACACCTATGGAAACTAATGAGTCTATGTGGTCTATATAAACCACATAGTTTCTATAGTAATGCAGGGAACTAGTATAGTGCATTACATCTTGGGAAAGAGATGATCCTACTGCTGCATATATGCATAGAATTCATGAGTAATTGCACTGATTTTAAGTATATGGACACAATAAATTCAATTGCACCATAGGAATGTAAAATAATTCAAGTAATAGCCAAAAAGCGAATACCCGCCCACTGACCAAAACTTGAAAATGGAGTGGTGGTATCTTCCCACACCTCAAATTAGATATGCAATAACTTGGATATGACAAGTAATACTATGTACATAAGTACATATTCTGTATTGTGTAGTTGCTTGATTACTTGATGATGAAACATATAGTGTAGAATGTGCATATATGCATGATTAATAGTTTTAGAATTTCCATTTGAAACTATGGAAACTATATTAGACTGTATAGTGTACCCTATATAGTATGTATAGTACTGTATAGTTCTGGCATGCAACTATATAGTCTCACTAAAAGGGGACTAACAAAGGCAACTATGGAACTATGCAAACTATCTAGTGCTATATAGACATTGAAATTTTTCCTGATGCATCTGACCGAAAAAGTAAAGCTAAAGCGTTTGCGTCAACAAATACTTTGTCACAGAGTAGGTGAGTCGCCGATGATGAATACAATGTACAAGTGAATATACCTGAAGAGCTTGAAGGGTGTATCAGCTCAATGCCTTTCATTCTGAGGCATCCTTGTGCAGCATTTGAGATGTGTTCCGCAGTGGGTAGGTTGGTTCCAGATAATGTGTCTACCAAGTTCTCTTCCATCGTACGCAGCAGGAATGGAGCTTGGATATCAAGTATTCTGAGTGTTGACCAAGAGTGATGCAGGACACGAAAGTGACGATTGGCGGGAAAAGTACGATTTTGTGCGTCGCCATCAAACAAGTCGCAAGGTCATACACACAATTTGTCGAATTCCCAGACGAGGTCAGAGTTTGGGAGGAGCGGGATAAACTAAACAATTGCTGGCTAAACGGACTTCAAGTTATCGTTCTAAGAAGGCTTTAATGCGTGTTTTAACGGGCTTGAGTCGTCATCAGTATATTCAGTACTAGTACTCTGCTCAGCTCACCAGATGTTATGAAGACACACGCGGATAATATCGCGCCTTCGATTAGGAATGCCTTACCTTGCAAGTTATTCAGAATCAAACATAGTCCAAGCGATGCACAGAATAAACATGAGCTCTTCGTCAGTCCAAGTTCTGAAACGATCTAAACGTGTACGTAACTCGTATTATGGATTTCTTATGAGCTCGAAGTGGCATTGGTTATTAATATTGCGCTGAGCAGACGACAATCTGGAAATATAGATGTGCGCAAGCACATTCCCTTAGGTGATTTAGAGGCTCACTGATGCGTATGCATCTATCCACACAGGTCTCGATCCAGTGCATATTGTATATTATTTACATCCCCGCATCTCCGGCAACGCATGGCATTAATATTGCTATAAACTCCATCGTACATTATGGCAAAGGATTTTTTCGATTTTTTTGATGCTTCGGGTCATGATCGAATGATGATTCTGTATCATGAAGAGACGTCCGACCAGAAATTTCAGGTATGCTCTTGCACTTTCGGCTGTCTCAAATAGTCGTAACCATGTTTACAGCTTTAGATTGAATCAAATCGATAACCTGTGTTATCACTACGAAGTAACTGTCCGCCGAACTATATATTACTAACCAACCACTGACTACTTTGTCAGCTCTGGACGTGGACTGAGCGCCGAGAATACTCCGGCAATACCACTAACGGTGGCTTGAAGCTTGAACCACGATGACGAACTATCTCGGACTTCGCTAATGACTGGTTCGTCTTTTCTGTGATATCGACATCAAAGGCGTACAATACTCCTAGTATGATTAACATACAAAGTAAAATTCATGAGAGGGCATTGGGCACTGAATCAGGGGAACAAGACGTAGGCTTTCGTTTCATGTTCTTCTTCTTGGTGTCTCTTACCGCAGATGCTTACCGTCGGNTTTTTTGTTCTAATCAGGATGTAGGGGAACGGAAACACATTGTGGCGCTAGATGTCATTTAGAAGAAGTATCAACATTAATATTATTGTGCTTAGGAAAAAGATTAAAGCTGGTAGTTTGCATCATTTTATAAATTTCTCAACCACCACGCGAATAGAAATTTAAACAGCAGCAATCCAAATTTACAGTTTAGAGAAGGCCAAAAACAGGGACCGAATATACAGAACTATAGGTACATTAAAGGAGAACTGGAGTCTGAGCAAGTTGGGTTCGGAGTCAAAGTCGAGTGAGAGTCGAAGCAGTCGAAGTAGACAAGTGGGTCTACAAAGTTATAGGAGCAGAGAAATTGACAGAGGCTTGAAGAAGAAGGNAAAAAAAATAAAGATTGCGACCGTGAGAGGAAAAGAAGGAATTTAGAGGGGATAAATAAGAGGGAGGAAAAAAAGAATAAAGAAATAAAGAAATAAAGAAAAAGGAGNAAAAAAAAAGAAGGTTGGTAAAACGAGCCTGACAGAAGGATCTTNAAAAAATTAAACGCAGTCCGAGACAGGGGAAGAAACGTAAGAGGGAAGTGGTGAAATAAGAAAGAAAAAAAAATGAGGATCGAGGTTGACGATGATATGAGAAAATAGTAATGCGGTAAGAGTCCATGAGAAATTGCGTAGAGGATAAACGGAACCCGGAACGGAAACAAAAAAAGGGAACAGGAGGCAAGACGAGACTATTGCAATGAAAAGGCGACTGAATGATGGGATCCTCTTGAAACGCAGAAGGCAGCCTAGCTTAGATGAAAAGAGACGTATCCAGGTCGTGCCCGAAATCAAGAACAACGACCTTCTGATCATGCGACGTGCTAAATGCAAAAACAGGAAAAAAAAAAAACATTTATGAATGCCTCAAGTTCTCGATCTTTACAAACACACATACCTAACAATCCGCCGCACATCGAACTTGACGTCGAAGATGTGGCTATCATGCATGCGGAACTCGCGTACGACGCGGCCGCTCGGGAGATCCCACACCTTGACCGTCTTGTCGTAGCTCGCGCTGACGAGGCGCTTCGTGCGCGGGTCGAACGCGAGCGCACGCACGAGGAGCGTATGTCCGGAGAGCGTCTGCAGACACGCGCCTGTCGACGCAAGCCACACTTTTATTTTACAGTCGTTTGAGCCTGAGACGATCATGTCGCCCTGTATATATAAAAAGTCAACGNAAAAAGAATAAATGCTGAATGAAGGCGAAAAACGAGCCTTGAACTCGATGCAGGCGAGCCCGCGATCGTGGCCTTCAAACGTGCGGATGCGCGAGCCGGACGCAATGTCCCACAGCATCATCTTGCCGTCCCCGCTCGCGCTGACGACGCGCCCGTTCTGCATTCCGACGGCGTTGACTGGGCCCTCGTGCCCCTGCAGAGTCTGTGCAAGTGACAGCGTCTTGCGATCCCACACACGGATCAAACCATCCTTCGAACTTGATGAAACATTTAATAAATATAAGTAAAATTAAGAAGACCTTCTTTAGAGAAGAGAGGGGACCCACCAACTAACGATCCAGTGCTTGTCGATCCTTAAATCAAGCACACCGCCAGTATGACCGCGAAGGACGCGCTTCACAAGCTCCGGACCGCCATTAATCGGACTTCCGCCCATTTTGGCGCCCCCGCTCGCGCGCCACAGCCTGCGCAGATCCCACACCAGCACCGTGCAGTCGCTGCTGCCAGACACCATGAACCCATCCGACACATCCTCCCCGCCCATACCTGCACCCGCACCCGCACCCTCGTCACCCGAGTCCGCGCGCGCCATCGCGGCCTTGTCGAACTTGAGGCACAACAC
>SGPK01000533.1:0-15599 GCA_004802695.1 Phellinidium pouzarii
CTCGAACGTTCCGAGACGCTGCGTCGAGCTGAATACGAGGCGCGCCGTACTGAGGCGATTCGTCGTGCCGAGGCGGGGCTTGGGGTGAGCATCAGCACACAGCACTCTACGGCGCCTCCTTACAATCGCCATCACCACCCTCATCAGTATCATCATCACCCGCACCCACACCCGCACGCTGCACGCCCGCATGCGCCGCTGTTCAATACTGCTTTGCATCACTCCCACGCTGCCCCGCGAGGCTTTGATCTCGAGCATGATATCGAGGAATCGCCTTCTCCCACCTCAACTGACAGTGAGTCGCTGCCGGTGACTTCGGCGATGACTGCCGGATATCCCGTGGCATCACCGGGCAATTTCGCCCGACATCTCCGCCCAGCGCACCAGCCCCTTGGCGCGGAGAGCGCAGTCTACACGCCGTCGACATCACCGTTCCTCGGAGGGATACGTCAGCTCGGGATCCACAGCACGGGCCCGAGCAGGGCGCCCTCGCCCGTACTCCTTCCCCCGNCCGCACCTCTCTTCNGACGTCCGGCTCGTCTACGACGAGTTCCCGCCAGCCCAGTCCGACGTTGCACCACTCGCACGTGCATGGTGCTCACCCTCTCGCCCCGCATGGTCATCCGCATCCGCTCCCGCACCATGCACATCCGCATCATCATCATCATCCGCATCATCCGTACGCACACGGTTACAAGCGCCGCTCGTTCGGTGAGCATCTTCCACTCTCGCCAACCCTCAGTCCGACGCGCACGTCAATCTCTGGATATCCGTACTCGAGCGATCGTACGCTCCCACCGCGCTCGGCGAGCTCATCTAACCCGATGCCGACGCTAGGCACGGCAGGCTTAGGCACGCCTGCCCTCAGCAGCGGGCCTTCGAGCACGGGTAGCTCTCCAGGAAATCAGCATTATCCGCTACACATCAACCCCGCGCCGCCGAGCGCAATGGGCCCTCGGAGTGGTCCCGCTGCGCGTTCGAATGCAAATTCGAATGCGAGCTCGCGTGCACCGTCGCCGACGCATGTACCTGGGCAGCCACAGCAAAATCACCATCATCTCGCGACGTCTTTGCGTCTCGCGTTTGGGATGACGCCTATTCGTCCCGTCGAGAGTAACCAACGTGGTGACCGACTTCCGCAGCAGTACCCTACGGCTACGTCGGGCCCTTCCACTCCGTCAGGAATGCTGGGCATAGGGCACTCGGCTGGCGTGCGTAGTAACAGTGCATCTGAACTGCGCACGCTTGGGTCGTTATATTCTTCTTCTGCTTCCAACCTAGGGCATGGGATACCGCCGTCTCTGTCTCTGCCTGCGTCACGCTCGGCATCGCCACCGATTACGCTTCCGCCGCTGATGATGTACGAGCGGAGATCAAGGCGCTCGGAGCCGGAGTCCCCTTCGCGTGCTCACGCGGGAGAATCGGCGCTTGCGGACGATGATATGGATGTTGAGGAAGCTGGGAGCAGGAGTAGCTCTGATGATGCGCGGGAGCGGGCGGCGACGAAGGTTGTGTTGCCGCATTTCAGGGAGATTGACGCAGTAGTGCGTGGGTTGGGTACGAATCTGGGAGTTGGGGGGATGGAACTCGATAACGAGGGTGGGGGTGAGGTCGTTTACGCGCACGACTAGTGGTTTGCTGCTCACGGACGGTTTTCTGTTTTTGTTTTATCTGTTGGCTACTTCGCCCTCTTCTAATACCTTCTACTCCCTGGCCTGACTCCCCAACTCTACACACGCACGACTTATCACTACCTAGTAATAATGCTGTTCTTGTGGACGCGTTATTTTGCCCTTGTGTTCGTTTTCTCTGCTCGTAACTAGACGCACCCCTCACTTAGCATTGTAGACCTATCACTTATGCCTCACCGTTTCATCAATTTATCCACTTCGTCTTGCACAACCACTCTTATATTTCTGAATTTATTTTTAGGGGGTCCTCGAATCTGCTTGCGCTTTTCTTTTCTCCTTGGGCACCATTTATCTGCACGGCGCCGCTCAGATATACCGCATCCATATAGATCACACAATGCATACCTACAAAATATTTTCAGCTATTTATTACAATCTTCTCCCTTTTTCTGCTATGAATTTGTGGTTTAACGTGACCTGTTACATAGAATTATTTCTTTCGAATGTCTGTCTGTTTGTAGCTGTTCCAGTAGTCGATAGATGTGTATGATCGTGTTATTATTTTCTTTAATCCTACGTGTTATGAAAACCTAGAGCATGCTCATAGCGAGGAGGTAGAAAGGATGCAAAGCAAACTAATTGAAAAAAAAAAAATCCAATTTTAACTTAAGTTGGCGCCGCCGTCGTCTACCTGTTGCCCTCAAGACTCGGACCCGCCGGATTCGCGCTCGAAGTCGAAATCCAGCTCGCCAGCGGTACCTTCGAGCCCGTAGACGAGACCCAGCGCCGCCTTGGCNGGCGGCCGCACGGCGCGCGCGCGTATCGGGTATCTGCGCGATCTCCGCCTTCATGCCCTCGAGCGCGCCGAGCACGCGCGTCAGGTCGAACGCAGGTGCGTCTGTGTCTGCGTCTGCGTCTACGGCATCGCCTGTGCCCTTGTCTTGCGCGGGAGCCAGCGCAGGTGCGGAGTCGCGGTGTGCAGTGGATGTATCTGGCTGCGCGGGAGCGGGGGCCGGGAAGGGAGAGGATAAGGACGAGCCGAAGATGCGCGCGGACGCAGCGTGGATTTCAGCTTCGCTCGGCAGCTCCGGATCCGAGTCCGATTCCAGGTCGGCGTAGCCGGTTGCACCTGTGCTGGCGGCATGGGCGGGTTTGTCTCCTGCCGCGGGCGGAGCGGACACGAACTCTGCGAAGTCGTCGTCGAAGCCGGGTGTACCAGTTGTATCTTTCTCCGCTCTGTATCCGGGTTGGGGCTCGGTTGACCAGGGGTCGTCTGACTTCACGGTCACGAAAGAGCGGGAGTGCGAGTACAGCGATGCGTAGTCGTCGTTGTCGACATCGGCATTGACATCGGCATAAGCACCGCTGGTGTCATTTATGCTCGAGTAGCCGTGGTCGTCGCCTCCATCGTTTTCGAGCCACCTCTCCAACATCTCCATCTCATGCTGGATGGCTGATTTCCCGCCCGACGTACTGGCGGCGTTCATGATAGCTTGCAGATCCAGATCAACTTCATCTAGACCGTCTGCATACGTTGACGGCGCTCGCTGGCCTGCTACTTTCGTCACTTTCGTTCGCGCGGCCTCAGCTTGGACCATGGACGGCCACATGATGGTGCTCAACGCATCGAGAGCGCGGTGGAAGCCAGGTGCATCTACAAATCAGTAAATTTATAAATTAGAAAAAGTTATGTTCGTCGTGGGCAAAATTATCTAGTCAAATTGTTACCTGTAGAGCCAGAAAGACTTGCAGATCGGTCAGTGACTTGCGAATGGCCGTCGATATATTCGAAGCCGTGTTCAAAAAGAAAGTCCTCCAGCCCCTCGTCTGCTGAAGGAGCCATGCTGATTGCAAGCGAGACTTCAGGCTCGTACGCAGAGGTATGTTCAGAGACTTGCTTTAAGTGGTCTTTGTACGGCTGTCAGGAGAGCGATCAGAAACCAAGACTTGCTTGAATGGGCATCGTCGAACTTGCATACCTCGTTCTCTTTCCAAGCATAGATGATAGCTGGCACATCATCGAGCTCTATGGACTCGAGGCCTTCGAGGTGTATGGGGTGGAAATGCACCGAGGCGGTGTAGTACTTGTTCTTGATTGTCCAGTGTATAACTTCGGAGGCAGCTAGTGTTTCTGAATCGTCTCCAGAGAGGGCCTTGATGCCTAGCGGTTGTCAAGTGGTTCCAATGCTGCTTTTTTGCTTGTACCAGCATGAAAGACATACGGGTAGCGACGTCCCGCGACGTGTCCAGCGACGAAGAGACGACAACGATACGGCAGGATGCCGACGACGGGTCTTCCGTGTCCATGGTTGACTGGGTCATTGGCAGACTTGGTTGGCTGCTGTAACGCAATCTGCACTTGTCACATTTCGGTCACGATCACGCAACCTGTTATAAGTCACAACGCAAACAAGTGGCAAGCCACAGGTCGACGACGTTCAGCGGCTCTTTTTTTTCTTTCTCTGTTTCCTGGCTGCTGTTCTTCGCGCTGCACGGGTGTGCGCTGTGCATTGTCAATTGACGCGTCTTTGAAACCGAGCGCGTCGTTGCCTTTCCTGATCTTTTGGGCAAATTACTTCAGCGTCCACAACGGGATGCCGTCTCAGCCGCCCTCTGGCATGAGCTCCTTCCAAGCTTCCTTGTCGACCATGGCGACTCCAAACGCTGCCGATGCTCAGCTTAGAGCTGCCCTCAACTCGCTGCAAAATGCTGCGGCCCAGGGTCAGTATGCGAAGACACCCAGACAAGTTCCTGTGTCAACCAGTACGTCCCGCATTTGTGAGCTTTTCCATTAAACTGACGCCGTGTAGCCGGTATGTTTGAAGCAAAAAACTGGACTGCTGCAACATTCGAAGCAAAACAGTGGGCAGGGGCAGCGACCACGCCTACTCCGACAAAAACTGCTCCGCGCCAGCGTAATAGAGCGACTAGAGGAACTCCGGGGACTTCAACGCCCGCGCCAATACCAAACTACGCGCAAAATAATGCATATGTGCAGCAAGCGCAAATGGCTTCCCGCCCTTCTGCATCAACTATACCGCCTTCGACCTTACCCGTGGCTCCTGCTGTCAAAGTGCCCCGGCCTCCCCTGCCAACGACGCCTCAGGCCCTAAATACATCATATGCCTCCCGTCTTCGCACAGGCGCAACGCTTCTCATGCAGCCTATCCTTGCGTCCACGTCCACGTCAGGCACCGGCGCGGGCCGCATAGGCACGCGACGGGGGTGGCGTCGTCAACTACGCCGAACCTGATTCTGGCGACGAACTCGAGCGGGAGCCTGACGCGGGCGAGCGCGACCGTGATTCGGAAGACTCAGATTTTGCTGCCAGCGGTGGGACGCGTTCTGCCATTCGCGCGACTCGCAGTCGAGCTACGGGTGCAAACGGGTTTTATCAGTATTCTTTTTCTGGGAGTCCAGCTCCCCAGGCGTCATATGGGAAGCAAGAGCTGGATCAGAGTTATCTGGGGTTGGTCCCTCCTTCGAAGTACGTCACTACGAAGAGGGCAGAGCCGACACGGCATGAGTATCCGTAAGTCTACGTTGGTAGGGCTGAAATATTTTATTTCACTGACGCCACTTTTTAACAAGACCTCCGGATGCCCTTGAAACCCAGGCTCTTAAATCCGCTGCTCTTGTACCAATTCGTGTCGAGTTCGAAACCGACGCACATCGCATACGCGATTGCTTCATCTGGGACCTGCATGACGACTTGATCAAGCCAGAGGCCTTTGCACGGATATTTTGCGCAGATCTTGACTTGCCGGTTATTCCCTGGGCGGAAACAGTGGCAAACCAGATTCGCGCGCAGCTGGAGGAATATGAAGGGATCGCGAGCATGGACTTGGGATCGGGTGTAGACGGTTATGTCGAGACTACCGAAGATGAGTCAATGGACGTGGAGGTACCAGAGTGCCGAGTTATTTTGAGTGTATGTATACTCTTTCATTCTTTGGTAGCTTCTGTCTAACTTGACCATGATCATAGATTGACGTACAGATAGCGACATACCACTTGATGGATCATATTGAGTGGGATCTGCTCTCACCACTCACTCCTGAGGCATTCGCTCAACGACTCTGTGCCGACATTGGGCTTACAGGGGAGGCAGCTCCGCTTATAGCTCATGCTCTGCTTGAAGAGATTCTCAAGCACAAAAAGGACGCTATAGAATGGGGTGTCATTGGCGGTGATACGGTATCTGCGCGGGACGTTATGGATGAGTCGCCTGCGGACCGAGACAAGCGGGAAAAGGGCGTGATGAAAGACAAAACAGGGTTAGGTCTAGGGCCGGGAAGCTGGGGCCGTGCTCCGCGTGATGGTCTAGGAAGAGGGCCGCGTGCACTGAAGAGCGTATGGAGGGATTGGAACGACTCAGAGGAATATGCGACCCGCTTTGAGGTACTCTCAGCAGAGGAGGTCGAGAGAAGAGAGGTTGAGCGTGAACGCGCGAGTCGGTACGTGGGTTTGGTGCAGACAACAACAATTGTTTATGTTGCTTATGATATTATTATTTTTAAAGGCGCTTGCGGAGGGAGACATCAAAATTCCAGTTCAGTTCGACGCGGCGACGAAGATGATGGCTTGTTTCTCGTTTTGTCTCCATCTCGCTTGTGACCTTGCATTTTTTTTGTGATTACTCGTTTGGCAGCTGTTTTTTTATTTATTTATCTGTATTTTGTGCATTGCAACATTTATTTTTAGCATTCCTCTGAAGTCTGCGAGTGCCTGCTCGACTGATACTTTGGCCTTGTGATGCCTCATTAATATTGCTTGTACAGACAATATATCTTCACGATTCCAACGTCAATGCATATTTATTATTTACGATCGGCTGCCAAACATTAATGGTTATACAAGATCATTAACAATGGGAGTCATGTTACACAAATAGTAAGGCTGCACTATTATGCGGGTACCTCTTCAGAATCAGATAACCCCCCCCCCCCCCCCCCCCTTGCGAACAGGCCACTGCGCGCAGCAACGTTGATTAGACATGTCTGCTCCTCCACAACCATATCTCACCCTCAATACTGGAGCGAAAATTCCTGCTATTGGTGCGCTTGTCTCTTGTCTCGGTAGCACTCTACTCTAATCATATACTCGAGCAGGTCTGGGATGCTGGTCTGGCCTCACCCCAGAGGAACACGAGAGCGCACGCCCTTGGATTCTCTCTGCGCTGAAGACTGGATACCGTCATCTCGACACTGCCCATGACTATGGTACAGAGGGCGCAGTAGGGAAGGCCGTCAGAGACTCTGGTATCCCTCGCGAACAGATCTTCGTCACTACGAAGCTGCCGTACGTCCGATTCGAGCGTGTCCGCATCGTTTTCTCTTCTCACTTCAATATATGAAGTTTGCACCATCATGCTAAGGTTGCAGAGTCGCTCGATGAATCTCTCGGGAATGCGGGGTTCGATTACTACGATCTCGTGAGTATGACCTTCTCTGCCATTCTCTTCCGACTAATAAACTGGTGGTCTTGCTAGTGGTTGATGCATTGGCCCCAAGCCTTTGCAAACATCGATGATAAACCGTACCCACGTCATCCAGGCCCGAACGGCGAGCCAGACGAAGGAGAATATATCACGGTCGACAAGCCGACATTCAATGAGACCTGGGCGGACATGGAGAAAGCTTATGAATCAGGGAAGGTGAAAGCGATCGGGGTCAGCAACTTTAGTGTNAAAAAAGTGAGTACACACGAGCAAGCGCGTCCTCATTGAACTTGTCCCTGAGAACTAATCTCTTCCGAATGGTGTTACAAGCTTGACAAAGCTTCTGGAGACTGCAAAAATCGTACCAGCAGTCAACCAGGTTGAAGCGCACCCGCACCAAACACAACCTGAACTCCTGAAGTTCTGCCAGGAGAAGGGGATTGTACTTACGGCGTATTCACCATCAGGATACTCTAGCGTCGCGACTGATGCTACCATAGTGAAACTTGCGGAAAAATATAAAGTGTCTCCGGCGCAGATCAGCTTAGCCTGGCATGTTGCGCGGGGTACTGCGGCAGTCCCCAAAAGTAAGAACGAGGGAAGACAGCGGGCGAATTTACTGGTACGAACATCGTCTCCAATATGTTTCTCAAGTTTCCGCGCTCAAAGCCTTGTCTACTGTGTAGGAGCTACCGAGTCTCTCAGATCAAGAGATTGCACTTATCAGTAAACTGCACAAAAATGTTCACCTGTGCGGCTATCCGGGCGTTAAGGAACGCAACGGAGAGAAACTAGTATTCGGCTGGACTTATACGCAGATGGGATGGTAGGTTTTGACATGAACTAAATAGTTGAGACGTTGCACGGTCTGTTGTAAAAAAAAAANAAAATGATATATAAAATTGTAGTCTTCATCAAAGTTGATGAGCCGCGTCTGATAATAAAGTAAGTACATAAGCTGTGCGGTCCCGTCGCGTCCGACACGTACGAGCAGCACAACCCAACCAACGCCCCAACTTAAGTTCCGCTCTTTCTCTCGTCGGACTTGCATATGTGTTATGCTGAAGGCCGGCTCGTCTGCACGAAAAGTATACTGGTTGAATTCGATGCAGAGACACGACACCTGCCGTCCTCGTTTCGTCTCTTATAACGCTAGAGCATTCGTACCAGACCCAGATGGCCCTAATGTCCAGCTCATTCGCAAGTTGATGATAGGTGTGTTGCTGTTCCTCTGCAACCGTTCAACATGACGGAGTTCGAGACCGTGTCAGAAAGAAATGAAGACGGAGGCTCGTNAAAAAAAATGGCCTCTTCAAAGCTCGGGCTTTTCAACGCGCTATAGGCGCTATGGAGCGGCATACTGAACCGATTAATTCTGGCCATGAGGCAATGAAGGTTCCTATCTCCAACTTCCTTGCATGCTTTCCACTGCTCATTCGTACAAGATTGTTGGCGTCGGCGAAGGAATTGCTCGCAGGATTGACGAATATTTGCAAGCTGAGCAAGGGGTACGCTTAGAAGTGTCGAAGTGCACTAATACNTTTTTTTTTTCTATCTTCAAATATTTTGTTAACATGGTTACTTTCTAGGTTTCGTCTCAGGTTTACGAGTTCTCTGAAATAAAAGGGCCAAAAGAAGCTGAACGTGAACGTTCCCTTTCAGAGTTCCAAAGAGTGCCAGGGATTGGGTGTGTTTGCATCTAGATACTCAGACGCCAACTGACATCTATTGATATAGCCCGGTGAAGGCTCTTCGTTTATTTAGTGCAGGTTGTCGCTCGTTGACAGACCTTCAGAAGCCCGAATATTCCAGCTTACTGTCCGCGGCGAATAAAGTTGCCCTGACATATGTTGATCATTTAAACAAACCAGTAACTCGAGCTGATATTGAAGCTGTGATGGTACATACGCTTCCTACACTTTTCCTCAGATTATAAGTAGCCCTGACGTCAGCCCAATCCTCCGACCCTTTCCTAATATCTACAGAAATCTGTGGTATCTTTAGTGTCCTCTGAGATTAGGATGCATGTTGTTGGCAGCTAGTAAGTCTCATGATGTGCATTCTGGTGCCTTGATTGAATTCGCGCAGCCGGCGTGGTCTGCCTTTCTGTGGAAACATCGACGTTATTGTCCTCCACCCGTCGTACATCAACGTGCCGGACCCTGGATTAAAGGCCTCTGCTGATCTTCGACCCTCTCGCTCGTCCACTCGACGAGGCCGGTCTGCAAAACACATCACGGCCACGCGCGCCAAACAGGACACGATCCTGCGTGAATTTATTCTCAGCCCCTTGGAGCGCGCAGGTCTGATTGCCGCGACTTTGTCGGAGGGTCCGCGGAAGTGGCAGGGGATTGTGCGCGTTCCGGATGGCAGTGAAAGCTACAACAAGCGTAAAGCGCGTGCACACGAACGTCCGACCGCGTTCCGGCGGATGGGCTTGACGTATGTACTCCGTTTGTTCTTCTTTCTTGTTTTCTCTTTCGATTACGATGTTGTTCTCTAGCCTAGTTCCTAATCTGTCGGAAGGCGCCGCTCTCCTTGCTGCTACAGGCGATGTAGATTTCAACTCCCACCTCCGTGGAATCGCGTCGAATATGGGATTACACCTCAACGAGCTCGGGCTCTGGCGCAGGAGAATGGCACCTCAAAGAGAACACGATGGGCCGAACTCAGATGTACTGGATCATGACCGAGGCGACATTTTAAGCAAAAACGAACCCGAAGAAAACGGACGGTGGGAGCTGGTGGCCAGTTCGACTGAACGTGATATTCTGAACGCGCTCAGAGTTGACTACGTTGAGCCGGAGAGACGCAACTTCACGTTTGTGCTGAGCAGGACGACACATGGGTCGATTCTTAAGACTCCAAGCTCGCCTTTGAAATAAATCACAGTGGATCGGACACACAGTTTACATACCAGTTGAAAAGTACCCTCGTTCTAGTTTTGTTTGGAGTATGATAGATCAATTTATAGTTTGGCTTTAGCCAAGAGTTTAAGTGGATATTAATTTCCGCGGTGTAGATAATATTCTGCCAGGATCATAAGCTAATGGAACGATATATATTCTATTCATACAATCCAAACCAAAGGGGGCACTAAGGAGGGAAAGACAAGGGGACGTTAGCAGCGATAATATCTCAATACCAAATGCTTCTTGTTCGATGAGCTGGTAGCATCCGCTGAGTAGCGATATTTTTGATCACTTGTCGACCGTGCTCAACCCGCTTCGCAAGGTCCCACAGATAGAAGTCGATCAACACGCCACTCACAGACGAATTATCTTTTCGTGTCTTGTCCTTGTCTTGTAGCACGTCCGGACCGGCAGACGGACGTATCATCTCCTCGCGCACTGCCTCGACTGCTAGAACACTGGCCGCCCGAGTGCTGAGCTCCTCTCTGCACCCTGGCGCGAGTGACGCCTTGCCCTCTAGCTGCGCACACAGCGCGGGCGGGTATGCGAGAATGCCGAGGTGGTGTAGGATCTGCGGGACGCGGTAGTCTGCGAACATAGTGAGCTCGTGTACGCCTGCAGGGAAGAACGGGTGCGGCTCGTGCGCGGAGAGAGGGTGGAATGCCGCCCATATTTCGGCGACGAGGATTTGTGCTCGTTTCAAGAAGAATACTAGAGAGCATGCGTGGAGTGGTAAATGTTTTATAAGAGGGAAGACTTTGAGTTCGGCATGGCGTACCTCGGCGTCCCTCGAAGATTGTTTCGTCACGGAAGGAAGGAAAATTTTCGGTCACCATGCGTACGAGCTGAAGCGCAGAACCGTGTCCCACTCCGCCGTGTCGCGTTTCAAATGCATTCATGAAGCCCAGGAAGCTGCTTTCAAACCCCTTCAGCGCCGTCAGAAAACAGCCGAAGTATCATGGTATATAATTTTACGGCTCACTCGACAAAGAATTTCTCCAACCTCACGTATTACTGCAATGCGCTCGTTAAGCAAGGGAATAACCTCTGTACATTGCGGTGCCGGAGTGAAGATGGATACAATAGTGCTGTCTGGGCAACGCTCGACCGAAGCATAGAATGTGGGGTCCGTAATGGGAATACCCGCCTCTAAAGCTACGAAGCAGCACGGAAAATAAGCGATTAAGGAGACAGTCGAAGAAAAGTGCACTATTCACCGCGATTGATAGCAGCGACAAGACTCCAATACCCAGTCCAGACGCGTCTTTCCTCGCTGCCCCAGCCAGCGCGCCATTCGACGCCGAACCGCTCATGCTCGCCATTTTCGGTTCCCTCCTTTTCAGACCAGAAGGAAAAGTTGAGCGATGAAATGAGGAAGATCCAGTTGAGCGTAGCACGCGTGCACGGGTCCGTCCGCGAGAAATGGGTGGGTGGACAGAGGTGAAGTGGGTGTGTGCGCCATGTCGAGGGCGTGTATGTTTCTTCTACCAGCTTTTGTGAGATCTACAGTGTGCATATCTTTGTGAAGTGATATAGAAATAATAAATTGAGTCGGGATGACAACGTACGTATCGAGCGGCACCTTCTATACCGCGTTCGTCGAGAGACACGAGGTTTGTGCGCTGTTTTCTTCAAATTCAATATGTGGCCACAGACTGAAGAGTATACAAGAGCTCACTTCGAACACGTATTTTGCGCTTTCTACTACTGGGTTTCCCTCTGTGACATGGCAGCCAGGATTATCTCCTACTAGTAGAATTGCTTGCTTTTCGTTCCAATTGGAGTCCATCTATGGAGCGACTAACAAGCGACTGTAACAACCGGCCCTCTTGTCTTGAAAAAATATATTAGATAACAAAGTGTATTATGAGAGTGGCAGTCGACAGGAGAAAGAAAGGGTCAGACCAAATAGACTTTTAGGACTGAGATTAACAGCAATCGGCAAATCCCGAAATACCTTGAAATTCCAAGTCCAAGTAAATCCCATAAATATTGACTGTGCGATTATGTTTTCTGGTCTTATAATGTACAGTATTGATATACAGGTGTTCATCTCTCTTTCCCTCTTTCCTTCCGCTCCGCATCGTAATTTACTGTTTCTTCTGCTCAAAGTACTCCTTCGCGCTTACATCTCCCTTGAGTATCTTCTCGCCCATCTCCTTTGTTTGAGGCTGTAAACAGGGAAGTAAGACATTAGTTGTGACGNTTTTTATGAAAGATTGAAGCATCACCTTGTTAAAAACCTTAAGAATAAATGAAACCCAACAGGTTAGTACATATAACAAATAAAGAGCAGAACGAATTGTTGTCTTACGTCTCCGCGCATTTTCTAGAGCGACGAGAATAAAAATCAGTCAAGTATTATATATATCACACGCTACTCAATATAAATATAAACACTGACCTTCGATAAACCTGGTATAAACATCNAAAAAAAAAAAGNATTCTTTTGACTACTCTGTGAAACATAAACTCATATACGCACCAACAACCTGATCTTTAAACGATACGTCATTACTAGTACTCCCATCGTGAACGGCTGACCCCGAGCCTGGCTCNGGGGGCACCTAGTGATACGGCCAGCAATCTGCATCAGTCTGCAGTCCAGCCATTTATTTTAGTCGTTTATCTCATGCTCACCCTGCTGAGGCGGAGTGGCTACCTCTGGTGGCATTGTAGCACCTTTACTCTGGTCGTTGTACACTTCAGAAGGCATCTATGGAAACGATCAGTCAATACGAGGGCATTTAATGAGGTGTTCATAGTAGGAGCGCACCATAATGTTGCTGGCGTCGCTGGAAGGCGCTGCTGCTGAGGCTGGGGAAGGTATTTATATCTGTTGAAAAGAATAATGAGAATAATGGAGGTGCTGGTCTAAAGTACTAAAGCGCGAGGCTGGGTGGGGTGAATGACGTCATGATGATCGTCCGCAATCGGCACTTCCCGAAGTTTATTATGTAATCAGGTCAAGTGACCTGGGGTATCTTTCTTAAAAAGGCCACTCTTCTTCCTTTCCTTACTTGGCCACTTGATTACGCCATGTTCGCCCCCGCCCGTCACMRCGACGTCTACCCCGCAATCAGCCCCCCTCGCGCTCGCCGCTTCTCTTCCCGGCTCCGTCGTCCTCGTCACCGGCGCAGGTCGCRGCATCGGCCGCTCAGTCGCGCTYGCCTTCGCCGCAGCTGGCGCGTCCGTCGCCCTCCTYGCCCGCACCCGCGCAGAGCTCGACACCRTCGCCGCAGAGATCGCCGCTGCCCACCCGGGCACACGCACCCTCGTCTGCCCCGCCGACGCGACAGACCGCGCAGCCGTCACCGCCGCGCTCGATGCGATTGCCCGCGAGCTCGGCCCCCTCGACGTCGTCATCCTCAATGCAGGCGTCAACCTCCTCCGCCCGTTCACGTTCACGCCCTTCGACGACTGGTGGCGCGTSYTCGAGGTCAACCTCCAGGCCCCGCTCATGCTCGCCCACATGGCCCTCCAGGGAATGCGCGAGCGCAAGCGCGGCGCGCTTATCTTCATCTCCAGCCGCGTCGCTACCATGTCGGCGCGTGAGTTCTCTCTGTTTTTTGTTTTTGTTTTTTGTTTTTTCTGACAAATCACAAATTTGGTTTGCCTTTTTTTAAAATTTAAATAAAAGCCGGCACATCGGCATACACCGTCTCCAAGTGCGTTGCGCGCTATTTCGTGTTCTAATTCTATTTTCTATTTTCTATTTCTATTTCTCCAGAACAGCCCTCACGAGAGCCGTCGCGTGCCTCCAAGGCGACCTCGACACCGAATTCAACAGAGCTTCGGGCATACACATGTACTCCCTCCATCCAGGTTTCATCTCCCATCACGTCTCCAACACTGTCTTTTCCAAAACTCTGACTCTGACTCGTCCAATTCCACAGGCGACGTGAAAACACCAATAGTCCTCGGCACTCTCCACCCAGACGTAGACATCATGTATCCTGGCGTAAGCAGCCTCTCTACATAACAAAGTCAACAAGTCGGTAGCCATCTCCTTCCGCCTCACAGTATAGCACCGTAGTCAAGAACACGTACGACAACGCCATCGACACGTCAGTTATACCACCTCTAGTCTCTCTCAGCGCCCGTACCCGTACTGATATTGAACACCTTGTCGTATATTCTAAAATCAGCCCGGAGCTCAGCGCCTGGACATGCGTCTACCTCGCAACAGGCCGCGCCACCGCCCTCCGCGGTCGCTACATCAGCGCTGAAGACGACATTGAAGATCTTGTTCGCCAGTCAGACGTCATTCAGAAAGAGAACTTGTATGATTTGACTGTAGGCACGCTGGGCGGAAAGGAATGAGTGAGTTTCCATGAAGCTACTGATTATTATCGAGGGCATCAAAGTTGTTGTACATAAATATGTAGAATTAGATTTTTTCGATTTATCGCTGCCTGTCGGTCGTTATCGCTGCAACCCGAGTTAACCAACAGACCCGCTAAAATCTGGCCAGCTCTGTCCTGGCTCGGGGTAAGAGCGGGTCTGAAAGCCCCTATTAATTTTACCAATCTGCTCTGTTTGTTGTTTGTTTATAGTACTAGCAGGACCTTCCTCACACCTCTCCGCCCAACGTGCCCACCGTCAAATCATACAAGTTCTCTTTCCGTATGACGTCCGACTGGCAAACGAGGTCCTCAATGTCGTCCCCGACGTCGATGTAGCGCCCGCGGAGAGCAGCCGCTCGGCCCGTCGCGAGGTACACGCACGTCCACGCGCTGAGCTCCGGTCTGCGCGTGTTTTGTTTTTTTTCATATGAATTAGTCTGTGAGAAGCTCTTAGCCGGCTAAGTGGTACTGACGTGTCCACAAAGTTATCGTACATGTTCTTCATCCCGGTGCTAAACTGTTGAGGCAAAAGTGGTTAGCTTCTTTCTCTCGCTGGGTACAATCTTTTAATTGATAGCGAGAGCGTNGGGGGGGGCTACTTACACCTGGTTGCATGATCTCCACGTCGGGATGCAGAGCACCGAGTGTCATGGATGATTTCACGCCGCCTGTGTGTGTGGGAGTGAATTTCAATTAGAGGTTAAGCAGCTTTCACGGATCAGAGTTGGGTTGGGAATTGCTTTTCTTAAAAGGACCTAGACGAACCTGGATGGATTGAATACATATGGATGCCCGAGGCGTTATTGAATTCGAGGTCGAGGTCGCGTTGGAGGCACGCAACGGCTCTATTGAGTGCTGTCCTGGATTTAATTGCATATATATAATGAGTATTAGTACTTCCCGGAATTTCTCAGACAGCGCGCACTTGGAAACATTGTACGCCGACCATCCAGCTTCATAAATCTTTGTCAGAATAAGGAAAATGATAATAATAATAAATTGCAGTGAAGTGCATATACGCTAACTAACCGAGAGACAGGGCGCCCGCACGGCTAGAGATGAAGACGAGTGCACCGCGTTTCCGTTCGCGCATGCCCTGGAGGGCTATGTGCGCGAGCATGAGCGGGGCCTGGAGGTTGACCTCGAACACGCGCCACCAGTCGTCGAAGGGCGTGAACGTGAACGGGCGGAGGAGGTTGACGCCTGCATTGAGGATGACGACGTCGAGGGGGCCGAGCTCGCGGGCAATCGCATCGAGCGCGGCGGTGAC